>PNRQ01000239.1:0-54512 GCA_003439915.1 Trichoderma atrobrunneum | reverse complement strand
CCAGCCCCCGCGGCTTCGTCATCGCCGTCGCCATGCGTCTCTCCGTCTTGGAGGAAGATCTTTGGTGCATGTTTCCGCAGCCAATTCGTGACACTAGTAGGGTTCTTGGTCTGAGGATTTGAAGGGGGACGCGCAATGGGGTGGGCGAGCGGCGCCATCGTGGGCAGGGTCGAGTCAGGGTCGATTCCAGTATCGACGAGGTAGATGTAGTCGTCAATATCGTCGGCCGAGAGGAAGTGTGCAGGATGGGACTCGCCATCGGGAGCACCCAAGTCGGCAAGCAACGAGGATTTGGTCTCTTTAGCTGAATCATAAGTCGAATGGGGGATGTCGTTGAGCAACTGGTCGAGTTTCTTCATGGCAGCCTCTTTATCCTTGCTGCGATCACGGTCCATGGGCAAGCAGAGGGCGTTGTCGTCTGAGGGAGGCTTGAGAGACAGGTCTATCCGTCGGTCTGTGGGAATCTGCGGAGAATTGTTGACTTCGAGGAGAAGATCCAGTAGCCGGCTGCAGATAGGGAATGACGGGTTAGAATGTAATTCCGAACTGGTGATGATTAAGAACTGCAAGAATTGCACATACTCATTCTCTATGGCCAAGCGCTTCACCGTGTTGGCGGCCTTGGCCTCTTGCTTGTGCAGCTCCTCGCACTCGTGCATCTTGTGGTCAAAGACGATACGCATCTTCCGGTACTTCTTTTTCCACGACTTGTAGCCCGCTGGCCTCCGCTCGGAGCCGCCGTCGGCTTTGGCTGGGGAATCAGCCATCGCGGCGGCTGGATGGGGGTGGATTGGCAGGGTTGATGAAGCTATCGTGAATGCGGTGCGGAATGCGCGATTCCGGCGTTGATTCGAGAGCAGTCGCGCGATGTATCCGGAGCAACAAATGCGTTTTCAAAATGATCGACTATGAGTTCGTAGCAGGCCCGAGAAGAGACGTGTTGGGCGATGGCATTGACGATGGAAGAGGAAAAAGAAAGGAAGAGAGAGAGGTCGTTAACGCATTATGACAGAAAAGAAAAAAGTGGGTGGTAACGAAAGGATGAAGCGTCAAAGGAGGCTGATGGAAAAGCAAAGGGGCGTTCGGCGCGATGCTGTTCGTGCCTCTAGCATCAATCCATTGGATCAACCGACTCGATCAAATTCAATTTTTGCCCGTCTTGAGACGCGCTGAAGGTTGGCGCTACTGGCGAGTGCTGCAGGTGCTCCAGGGCATGCACAGGCACTAAAGGGCGCTGTCTCAGCGGCACTTCGATGCAGCTCGTGTCATTGGGGCGACGCCAGGCTGCAGTAGCGTCCGTTGGCCAATTTGTATGCACGGCTTCCAACGCTGCAATTACAGGGTAACAACGCAAACATTCAATGAATTACGGATGACCAAGAGACCAAATTCACATGGATGCTTTCATCAGTATTGAGTATAATCAATTACTATGCTTGATGTTAATTAGCAGGTATTTTATTTCACATTTACATCTTCAACACAGACAATGGTTATCCTTATGAGCCTTGCTTCTTTCTCCGTTGGCTCTTCTAATATTATTCATCCATTACTGTATAGGTATGCTTTACATGGTGCTCAACAACACCGCATTTTCAACCTGATATCAACTAACCCGCCGTTGGAATTGTTTCCTTTGCCTGACCTCTGTCATTGTTTTTTCTGCTGCTCTCCATCTGCCGTAAATGCAACTCATCCCAATCATCTCCCGATTACGATGAGACCTCCTTGCCCAGTCTCTCCAACTCTTCGCTGATGAATTGTGAAGCGTTAATCATCTCCGTGCTGCCATATACCACCCGCTTGCGGGCACGATCTCCGCTTGTTCTGCTAACCCACTCGTGTAGGTTGCCATATTCCTCCATGCTGCCGCCGCCAACTGTAAAGACGACCGCTTCACTAAAACCTTGCCGTCGTTGTCCAAAGCTTGCTGTTTGGCCAGCTTGTGATCCCGGGAGGCCGCCCGGTGCACTTCCTGCCCCGCCGGATCGGATGGCGCTCGGTGGTGGCATGGTACCTCGCGCATTGGCTGAGCGAGGATCAAAGTACAGGTAGTTCTCCGTCTTGGCAATTGCCGATGATGAGGCCGTGGAGGGCTCCATAATAGACTCGACAATCTTGGTAATCGTGAGGTCACGATCCGCTGGTAAAAAGTTCTTAACTCCGCTAATCAGAGAATCAAAGTTCGATGTTAGGCCAGATGGGACACCAGTCTCCTTGAGGCGGTCTGTCAAGCGGGAGGAAATGGAAGAAAATCGTCCAAATAGGTCAGACGAAGCGGCCTGCTGGTTGGAGTTGTTGTTGATGGTGGTCAGTTGTGTCATCTTGGTAGTAGCCCGTACCCTGATCAATTGTTAGCAAACAAACCCGTAACCATAGTTGCTGGATGAGATTTGCAACTCACTGTCGAACGTAGGACAGAGATGAAACATCTGCGCCAGCTGCTTCGAGAGCCTTCTCAAACGACTCAAAATCGGCCCGCCCGACTTCTTGTTCCGTGCTCAGGAACCAAATGATAAACAGCCGTAGCTTGTCTGTAGGATTGTTGCCCTTATTCTCGTCCTTGATGATTTCCAAAATCTGAGCCTTTGTTTGCTTCATAACGTTTTCCTCCGTCTGGAAGTAGTTATCCAGCTGTCGATCCTTGATACCAGATAATAACGCCGCCAGAATGTTCATGTGCATGTCCAGAATGCTTTTACGCTCCCGCATCTCTGGCAACAATGTTATCGCAGCCTTGAGGTGCTGTGCGCTTGCACTCGTGTCGTTTTGCAAGTCTTCCAAGCTCGACACTCCCGTCGTCTTCGTGATGGCAGCTGTTTCTTCCTTATACTTGGTTAATTCTGCGTCGATATCCTCTGCCACCTGCGGGAATGGGACGCCAGCATTCTTGATCCAAAAGAAATCGTTGGCGGTCAAGTCGTAACCCTTCTTTGATATACCCTTGGCGGGGTTGCTCTCATCAACTGGTGACTCGATTGTGATGCGGTTGAGTTTGATAGAGAGAACATCGTGTACCAGAGATTGATACGTCCATGAATGTGACAGCATGGGTATCAAGTCAACGTTGCGGTCGAGGAGGATAAGTACGGGCCTAGAACTTGGAGTGCCGGCTGCTGTAGGTCGCGCGTTGGAGAATAGGTTATCTTTTGAGTTTAGAATATGATCTCGGAGCTTGCGGTCGAGCCGTTGCGCAACCATCTCTGCGGCGGCACCCTTGGGGCAGCGAATGATTGGAATAACGCCTAGAATGATGCAAGTCAGTATATGGATCCTCTCGCAATATGCTCAATTGTCTCGACTCACCCATGGTCACCACAACGCTGAAAAGACCACTGACAATCCTATCCACCACCGCATCCAGCTCGGCATCGCTTGTCTTTGCACTGTTGAGAGCCCAATATGTGTGCTCGTTCTGCATTCCCAAGCTGAAGAGGTCCGGCTCAGCAACAATAAAGTTCAGATATTGGTCAAAAAGCTGCGCAATCTTGTCCGATGTTCCTGCTTCAGCTGTTTGTGTGGCGAATTCTTCCAGCAAGACTCGAGGAAGAGAGGACAGGAAGTTGACGTAAGCCGGCGAGTACAGTCCCTTTTGTAAATCTTCAGTCATGAGCTGTAGGTTCCGCGCATTCGGCTCGAGCAGATATATGACTGGGACGTCGGGTATGGGATATCGCGGAGTGCCGATGTGCCTGCGTGGCGAACAATTAGACGCGGTCTCGCATTGTCGTTGACATCAAACATAGGGAACTAACATGTGCATTGTCACTCCCATAGAGCGCAAGTCGCTGACGCGCATGACACTGCTGATTACATCTCTGCCAAGGTCATCAAAGACGAGGACTTTCCAGATGGGATTTCCTTCAGCGTCGAGAATCGGGGCAACGGGGGCCAGCAAGCCGTTGGCGTGGGCTTCTTCCGTCTCGCTCGATTCGATGGTTTCGTTGAGGTTGAGGATCTTTTTGAGAGACGCTGCAGCACACCACGTTGTCAGAATTGGACGCTGCACACAATGCTAGCCACGCATTTCTCACCTATCTGGCGATCCCGCAGAGAGTTGGCTTTGGATGCCATGGTCGGAGGGAGCTCGAATTGTCGTATATAGTAGATACGTAGGTATGGGGAGTAATCTCGACTTGCGAGGCAACGCAATGGAAGACGGCCGAGGACTCGCTCGCAGCTCCACAACTATGGCAGGATCGAAATCAATCGTTGGCGCACATGCGCATGCGATCACCGAGCACAAAAAAGAGAAATCCGCAGCCAAATGGAGTTTGCGCCGATTGTTGAGCACAGTCTGAGCTTGAGGCCACGATATCGAATTACCCCCCAAAGCCAGCTGCGAAACAGAGCTCTCCCGCTATAACTGCCCCCCAGCAGGTCACTGACTTGCACGCTAAGAACACCTACCAGGCGGTAGCTGCTGTGGCGTGTCGCGGACCGACTGAATGGCCGAGCTGCCGGTCAACATTTGAGCCTTCCAAGGTGGAGCTCCACTATGACATGCCCCCGGCAAAGCACGATTCCGGGCGCGTTGGTGCCTGACTTCTGGGGCGGCCAGCCAGCACGGCTTGTCTACCAAACACGACTTTTTACAAGCATCGACAACGCTCCGTCAACATCAATCTCCCGTCCCCATCGGGTTGCGACAAGTCCAGCATCGGCGCCATCGAGGAACCGCGTGTCTAGACCTCTGGCGCTTCGAGAAGAGGGAATTCGCGACCAATAACTCCCGCGACGGCACTTTTCTGTTGTTTCCCACCCCCCCTTACTTTCCTGGTGCGTCTTGCACGGCTGGGAGAGGGCGAGCTACGTGTTCGCCTCCGGATAATACTGTAAACACCTGGCGGCAAAGGGGGCCATGAAGTTTCTGTTTCTACCGAGTACGAGTACAGAGTAGGCTGTGAACAGGATAGAAATCAATCTGCCGCGTCAAGTGCAGCAGCCGCAGGGTATGCCCACCTCCTCCAATCCCCTCTAGCACTCATTTCCCCGATTCCTGTCTGCAGCCCGCAACATGCAAGCCCCTTCATCTTCTTCCCGAGAGCGGTTTTCTACTTCTTCTTTCTTTGCCTGCGCAAGCGTCTGTCTGGTGCTGGCGCGGCCATGATGTTGGAGCGGCCCTTTTTGTATCGCGTGACGGCCATGATCAAAATCCATGGGCCGCGCTCTCTATAATCCTTTTGTTACCATTAAAATGCGAGACGTTGAGCAAAGCGACTTGCGCGGCCTCGGCCTTGAATGGTGTTGGACATGGGCCTCTCTGTAAAAAATCAGGGAGCTCCCAGCCGCCAAGAGGGTGTGCTATCGTTGAGGCCTGACGAGCAGTGTTCCGCCGTGCCTTGCATCCTAGCCGCGCCCGGGTCTAGATGTGAAAGGCTGCGAGATGTCGGCAAGGCGATTAAAGTACCGTGTCGTTGCGCCTTGTCGCAGCCCATCGGCAGGTTGCCAATCACGCGACGCCCACCTTGGGCTGTCGTGGCGGCGTCACTTGGAGGCTTTGGGGATGCCTTTTGTCACAACCGGGATCGGGACATGCCTGCTCTCCGTCTGTCAGCACTCCGACCGGCATTTAAAATGGAAAGGAAAAGAAAAGAGAAGAAAACAAGAAGAGCAAAAGAAAAGAGGCTATTTCGAAAATCATCCCCCAATTATTTTCGATCCAAGCAGCTCTTTTTCTTTTTTCTTGTTCTTAATCCGCCTGGCGCCTTGCCTTGTCACCTTGATGGCGGCACACACGCTCTATGTTTGCTTGCCTTGCCGATCCTTGGCTAGCGACGGCGCTCCACCCTCTGTACTGGCAACTTTTACCTTTGCATCAATGTTTCGCATCAAATTGCGCGCTGGCGTCTCGTCTCGCCTTTGTTCAGCTCAGCTGCGTCATACTTCATACCACTGACAGCTTCATTTTTCATTTTTCATTTTTCATTTTCCCGCATGAAGCTATCGCAGTTCTCTTCACTCCGTCTCACCTTCATTCTTCTCTGCAAAATGCTAACCCACCCTCTTTTTCCTTCAACAGAACTCGCCCTACCACCCCTTGTCCATGCAATTTTGCCCTTTTCCGTACTAGCGCTCTGCTGCCGAACTCTGCCGACAATCTCCCGCTAGGCCTCGAGTGGCTTGTGCTAAGTACCGTCGCACATCAAATTCTTCGGGTGAGTACTTAGAGCTTTGGTTGCACCGCCTCACATCCGCCCTGCAGCACTTCTGCATGAACGCCACAGCCACACCCACGCGACATTCGCAGCTCGCGTTTCCAGCATCGACGTCACATTAACAGACCAGACTTTCCCTTTGTTTTCCCTTGAGTGCTGGAGTAAACACAACCAATCATCTCCTCGGTTGCTGATGGAATCCTAATAGTTCTAGAATCTGACCCATCTGTTTTTATGATTTGCGTATGTTGCCGCCTGTACCAGATATAATTGTCCGAAAATGCAGTCCTGGTCTGGCTCCGGCCAGAATGGCGCAAATGATGGGCATAATTCCTGGCAGTCCGGCTACACATATCAAAACCAAGGCAACCAGTTCGATCCTAACCAGGCCTGGTCACAGCCCGCAACTGAGCAGGGCTCATACCCTCATTTAAATCAGCAGGATCCATCCACGTCCAACTTCTTTGAAGCGTCCCACCAGGGAAATGCCTTTCTTGCTGGAGGCCTTCACTCCGCTGCCTCCAGTCAAGCCCCGTTTCATGCTGGCCATGGCGCTCTTTCTTTGAACCAACAGTACTCGCAACCGGGCCAAGATGTGATGGATCCTGCCTTCAGTAATATACACCCTGATTTATATGGACACCAGCCAAAGGTCAATCTCGGTGGAGATGGAATTGGCCATATGGGACAGGTTCAGAGCCACCCGCATACGTCAGCTCAGTTCACGCAACATGAGTTTGCTTTCGCTCCCCAGAATGAGCAACTGTACGATCCTGCCGTTCCCTTTAACCGCCAGCCTCAACAAGTGTCTCAGCCAACTCGTCAAGGAAGCCACACTCCCGTCCAGCAGTTTGATAACTTGCAGGGCGGATATCCCCAGGGCCATCAGTTCAGGCAGGCACCGCAATCAGTGCCGGTTCAACACCAACAGCAGCAGCCATATCACCAGGGACAGCCCTTCCCAGCCGCTGTTGGTGGACAGGGTGACCAATACCAGCTAAATAATAACATGGTCTATCAACAGCCGAATCCTCAGTATAATTCACAGCAAGGATATGCACCCCAAAAGGCAAATGCATATGCTACACCCCCTCAAGGTACGCCTGTACAGCAACCGGCACAACCTCTTCAGCCATCCTCCAACCATCCGACGCTGGCGACGAATGCCGGTGCTGCTCCAGGTATACAATATGGAGTATCCCAGCAGCCGATTAATAGCGGCATCGTAGCCACCTCTGCTTCTATTGGCCAAACGGTGATGGAGGGGGCGCCAAAGAAAAGGAAGCGCATGACGAAGAGTGCTGCCGAGCCGATAGTTCTGGAGCAGCCGGCATATCCCATAGATTTCCCGGTCGATGCTCTTGGAAGAAGAGGCGAAGAATCCGAAATCCTGTCCGTTCCCGTACCGTCAGAGGAAGAGGCGCAACTCATGGCCCAGTTTGCGAAGCGGACCAAGGCTGCACAGATCAAATATCCTTCGATTAATGGACTTCCACACCTAGTGTATGATGGTACTATTAAAATTCCAGGTACGAAGTTGCCAGGCACTATGAGCCCTCTTCTTCCCTGTCTCCCACGTGTAGCTAACATCTTCTTCCTTCACACAGCACCCAAGAGCTATGACAAGTTGACTCCTTGCATTGCGCTGCCGCCACGCCACGACCGTCCCGCGATTCCCGAGCTTGGATACCTGCCTTGCGAAATTCAGGGCAAATTTACCATTCAATATCGGCCATCTGCGGAAAAGGGCGGTTTGGACGAACGACGGGACGAAGCAAGCCAGTTACTGGATGAATATGATCGCTCTATGAATGCTCTCGGTAAACGCAGACCAAAATACACCGAGTATCCACGTATGTTGAAGGAAATCTGTGCTTTTTGTGTGACTGTAGACACGATACTAACTCATCTGCAGATGCTTTCAAAGAGCAGCTCAAATCCGACGAAGCTTCGAAGAACAAGGCGGAAAAGAGGGCTAAGAAGGAACAGGAGGATGACCGAGCGAAGCCGGTATGTTATTTCATATTGCTGAGCTGAATGAATTTTGTGCACCGCTAACAATTCTCTAGATCCGTTCACCCATCCGCCCAACTGATCCTGCCGAAGCCGCTGCTTGGGATGCTATTGGAATTGTCCATATTGAGGCCTCTGTTGCTCGTACTAATGCTCTTATCGCTGGAAGAGTTCAGCAAGCGGGAGAATTCTTCATTAAGCTCCGTGGCGAAATGAATAAGGCCAAGTTGGATGTGGACGCTGCTGTTAAGAACAAGGTGCCGGATGCCGAACTTGCAGAGCTAAAGCACCTAGCAGAGCAGAAGAAGGAGGCCTTCTACCGCGCCCTCGACGTCACCATTGAGCATGCCGACGACAGCGTCTTGGATAACCTCGGAGGCCACCAGAAATTGGTTCTCAGTCTCGTCAACGCCATGATTTCATCAATCAAAGCAGGCGACTTCTCCGGGAAGCTCCCCAAAGCATTACTGGAAATTTTTACTCATTTCCGCATGACAAGGAAGATTGCCGAGACGACAAATTTTGAAACGGTCAGAAAAAGGTTCGAAGATAAGGGCGATGATGAGGTCAAGGAGATGGCCCGCGAAATTGCTGCGAATATGAGAAAGGTTACCAAAACTGCAGAGTCAGAGACGGCCACGGGATACACTGGAACCTCTGCAGCTAGCAGAGCTAAAGCTGGCGTCAAGCCATCTACAGAAACTCCTTCAGTCAAGCGAGGCCGAGACGACGACACAGACTCTCGGACCGTGAAAAAGATTGCGGTGGAGCCCGGTAACAGCTCTCTCAGCAAGAAGCTGGCCCAGCCAAAAATTCACCCTCCGGCCGCATCGAAAATCATTCCACCCAAAGCGCCCTCGTCGATACTGCCTGGTAAAGCACGACCTGTACCAAAACCGGTGGTCAAGTCAGAGGCAGACAGTCCATCTGCGTCTAGTGATGATAAGAGCAAGATAGACGTCAAGAAAGCGGTAGCAAAGGCGGAAGCTGGCAAGCCGGCGGTTAACAAAGTGGAAGCCAAGCCTCTCGCACAAAAGGCATCTTCGACACAAAGCGCCAGCGCCTTGTCGGGAATTGCTTCTCTGCTCGACTCCATCAACGCTCCTAAGGCGACAGAAGCTCTTGTCTCAGTGGTCAGAGAGACAAGGGAGTCTGATACCCCAGAAGCGCCGGAAGAAAAAGCTAAACGACTCCGCAAAGAGGCTCGTCGCAAGCTTAGGGTCAGCTGGAAGCCTGAATCAGAGCTTGTGCAAGTCAAAATCTTCCACAAAGATGACGAAGAAGATGAAGGCAGGGAGAGCAACATGATACGGGACGCAGCTGATGACCGCTCCGAGGGTATGGTTCTGAAACAGCGCGCAAACGAGGAAGAGGACGAAGATGACGACGACATTCCTTACCAGCCTTGGTTGGGACCGGTCGAGATGGACTTTTCAGTACTGGCCGACGATGTACGGAGTAAGAACTACGTTACGCGTGGTGGCACTGTGGCTTTCACGACCGACGAGCAGCAACGAATTGCAGAGAGGGAACAGAGAGAGCTCATGGCCATCTACACCGACATTGACGATATTCCTCCAACGCCCAAGTCCCCTATTCCGGAGACGGCAACTACGAATCCCGAAGCCAAGACTGGCTACCTTCCCCGAGAAGACGCCAAGTATGAAGAAATCCAGCTTAGATGGCGAGATGAACAGCAGTACGGACTCGATGAGGCGCTACGCTCTGCTATGAAGCGGCTTGATGCCAAAAATAGCCCGTCTAATAAGCTTGACTCCATTCTCGGTCGGCTTCAAGGAGGTGTATCGTCATCATCCGCACCCTCCTCACAACCCGCATCTTCCGTGCAATCTCGACAGACTTATCACCAACTTCCGCTTCTCTTGGGTCCTGCAGCAGAGGCACTTGTACTTGCGGCGCTCCAGTCAGACAAGACCAAAGCTTGGCGCGACACCAACCCCGTTCAATACGGCGATACTGTGCGTTCATACAACTATACCGACCCTACAGTACGACTCAATGGAAACGCTGTCGAGGATGCTGCGAGGAGCTTGATTAGCAAACCGTTTCCTGCAACCGCACCACCAGACTGGCTTTCGTTTGATCAAGAAAGGGTCAGGGAATGGTGGTTTGGATATAATAAGGAGGTGGCGGTCAGGCAGAAGAAAGAAGAAGAAGCACACGCCAGAGCTGAAGCTGAAGCAAACGCGCTCAAGATTGCCGCTGCTACTGCTGCCGCCGCTGCGAACTCCTCGAATAATGGCCACTCTCAAGACTGGGCGACGGCACAGTTTGCCCAGCAACAGAATTACGCCCCGTACATGGCATTGCTGCAGCAGATGACTGGCGGGCAGCATCAAGCCATTCCCCAACTTCCATCGACAGCAGCACCAGCGCCATCCCAAATTCCCGACGGCCAACTACAGTCGATTCTCGCAGCCATCAACCAACCTCAACAAGCTGCTGCAGCGGTGCAAGCTGCGAACATGACTAGCTACCTGAACCCGAACGACCCGTCGTACCAGCAGCTGATGATGCTCACTCAAATGGCACAGGGCCAGCAGCCGCCCCCTCCTCCGCCACCACCGCCATCATTTGGCCATGGGACGGAGCGAGAGAGGGAGAGAGAGCGAGAACGAGATTGGGATCGAAACGACAATTCGAGAGGCGACAGAGGAGGCGAGCACGGAAAGGAGGGCAGGAAAAAGAAGGGCACGCTGCCACCCCATAAGCCTGCCAACAAGGCTCTCATAGGGACCAAGCCATGCACTTTCTGGCAGCAAGGCAAGTGTGCTCGAGGTGACAAGTGCACCTTTAGACACGGGTGAGGAGAAGTCTACTATTTTTGTTTCTCTCTTTTTTCATTTTTTACTTTTCGTCATTCTATCAAGGGATTGTGTCGAGGCACATCAAAAACAAACGTGGCATAACGCTCGAATAAGTTTATCATGGACAGCGGGATAACTGGAAAACCTGACAGGCGTTGAAGTTTAGAACGGTGGGTGGAATAGGGCAACAATTGTTTCAACAAACAGTTTGGGCGTACCTGCATGCCTGTATATTAGATATGAGTCGTCTTAGTTTACAATCTTCGGATATTCTTTGTTAAACACAGATATATAGTCTGTGCATAGGGAGCAGTATTCTTTATGCACATAGCTTTTATTCCTAAGCCACGCGTAATAAAATGCATCATGATCATTCACTTGGGGCCAGAATCCAAAGATACTCTTTGTAAACAAATCGGGGGCGCTTTGAAAAATTATTTATGCCAACCATGATGAAACAGGTTTGCTATATTCCATCATACCTTGACTCTTTTTATGAATCTTGATGTGAAATCACCGACTAGTAGATACGCGACTTTCATCGTAACAAAAGGCAGTAGATGAGTGTAATTTCACGTGAACCATTTTCATCTCAGATGCTAAATTTTCGTTCCATCTCCTCGTCCCTCTTCCTTTTCTCCCAACCTACTCAGCAGCCTCCATCTCCGTATCCCCCGCCGCCCCAGGCCTCTGAATCAAGCCCCTAAGGCTCAAATCATAAACAATGTCCTCGACCCTCTTGACCTCGTACTTTACGCCGTCTGCGCGCTTGCGAATGATGTCGTTCTTGAGGTTGAGCAGTTGGAATCCCGCAAAGAGGTCCTTGACGAAGGCGCTGATGGTGAGGGGGAGCTGGAAGTCGCTGAGGGTGACGCTGTTTGTGGCGAGGCGGGAGAGGTCCTGGGTGAGGTCGACGAGGGAGAGGAGGTATTCTTCGATGGTGATGTGGAAGGCGTCGCGGTCTTTGAGGTTGGTTGGGACTTTTTTTTTTGGTTTGGGTTAGTTTTGTGAAGCTCTTTTTTGTTTTTGTTTGGGGGGGAGAGAAGGGTTTTACCGGAGAAGATTGTGCCGACTTCTTCGAGGGTGAGGAGGCGGCCGATTTCAGCGGGTGAGGAGGATTCGGATTCGGAGGTTTGAGAGGGGGGGAAGCCGCCTAGCCAGGCGCAGTAGATTGCTGTGCCGATGGCGTGCTGCATTGAGCGCGTCCATTTCTGGTTGTATCTGGAAGAAGGCGAGTTAATTTGGTGGTTTTGTTGTGAAGAGAGAGAGAGGGGGGAGAACAAACTTGTAGTAAGGGTGCTGGGAGGCGACGGTGTTGAGCTCGCTGATGATGGCGGCTTCTTCTTTGACGGCGGCCTCGACTTGGGATACCAGCTGAGGGTCTGTGAATGTGAGAGTTAGCAAGGGGTTTGTTTGATTCTGAAGCTGTGTTTGAGATGGATGTGATGTGATGAGGGAAGCATTTACAGCGTGAGCGAGGCGTTGAGTGGACTCGTGAGAGCAGGCCCTGGGCCGTGGCCACGACCCGATCCAGTCGCTGGATGAGCTGTGAGAGAGTATCGCGGATCTGAGTCTCTTCTTCGAGCTTGGCTTCGAGGGAGGCGAAGATGGAGGGGTCGAGGAGAGCTGGCGGAGGGGCGGACATTGTGACTGAAGCCTTGTGGTTTGTTTTGTTTGTGGTGAGATGGGCAAGGCTGAGATGGGTGGCTTTGGTTGGGCAAAAGTTTTTTCTCTTCCGTCTCTCTCTCTCCTTAGTGGCTGGAGTTGTTAGGTTCTGACTGGGCTTTGAGGATGGAAATATGGCGTTTGTTTCTACGGATGGATTGATGAGAGCAGGATTTTACGGATTTGGGGTATGGCTAGGCTGCGTCAAAACAAGGTTGCATCCAAATTTTGGTCACATCGCGAGGCTACAAATCGGGAGAGCACAAGCAAGCGGATCTACGAGCAAACTTCAACGCGTCATCACATATGTTTCTCAGAAAACTATCTACGGTGTCTATGGAAAGAATCTCTTCTTCACCACCAGGGCAAGCCCCAGCAAGCAATGAAAAGAAAGATGGTTGTCGCGTCGCCTGGAGGCAGTGTAATACCAGGGACACTGTGGGCGGAATCATGTGCAAGCACAGAGGAAACCGCCCCAAAACCAAAAATAAGAATAATCACGATTGGTCTCCTTAGAGACCTTTCAGAGATTAAACTGAAAAGAACAGATACTACACTTGATCTAAGCCAAAAGGCAAAGAGAGCTAAAGAAGAAAGGAAAAAAAGATTCTAAAAGGCGGGCGAGCTGCGAGAAGTTTTATAGCTGTGAATTGGGCGGTGAGATGTGGGGCGGCAGAATGGCAAAGTGGGTGGGGATTGGCTGGGTTGGAGCGGTTGGGGGCTGTTGCCTGGGCGGGCTGAGAAGGTCCAGTATCATGCCTTGATACTCTGTACATCCAGCTATTATACAGAAAACACTGCCATGTGAGTACGAGTACAGAATCGAGAATCGTTGACAAAGCTTTTGGTGTACCTCCAAGATTATATACAGGCATTGGATGGTGTCTTAGTACTCAAGACTCGTGGCGCCAGCCATTATGGCAAACGGTGAGGTGCATTCATATTGCCATGAATCAAGGGAGCTCAAAATCGCCCTGCCTCGTCTCCGATATCCCACGTTGGACCAGTCAGTTTGTGACGGCCAAAAATCTCAATGGCGTCGCGCACAGTCCACTTCTTCCAGTTCGCGTCGGCATGGCGGCCGTACCACTCCCTCGCAAAGTCCCAAACCTGCTTGATCGGACGCACGTCTCCCTTTGCAATGCCTCTTGTAGCACACCATTCGTCCACCTCGGCTTCATTGCGAAATAGCAGCTGGACCGAGCAGGTGTAAATGACATTGTCCCAGACCTTGGTCATGGGTACCGGAAAGTGAATCACGAAATCATCCGCGTCCACCAGCTGTCCGTCCCGAGCCGTGATTGTCACTTCGTCGCTGATGGCGCCAGTCCGTGTCGTGAAAGTCGAGGTTCCGCCTGCGAGGTGCATCACGCCGAATGAGCACCAGGCACAGTTCCCCCACCACTTGCGATCTCCTGAAGACACAATGCAGGTTGTGGGTGCTGCCGAGAAGGGATGGCAAACCCACACCTCGTCGGATTTGGGGTGTAAGACAACTCCATGGTATTCTGCCAAGGCTTGCAGGCCTTGCCTCGTCGTAGCTACATCGCTTTCGAAGCGGGTGGCGATGTCGTTGACGGTGGGAGCACGCTGGTTCTTGAGAAAAGAGGAGATGATGAACTCGTGCAAGCTGGAGTGATCCATGATTGCAGGCCCTGAGTATACTATATGTGGCTTCGGATTTCGAATGCTGCGGCTCAAGCAGACTTGAATTGCATCAAATGCCGGAAAGGGCCTCGATTACACATTTATATATTCCGTATGCAGGTCGTGATATTACCTCAATTCGGTAGTGATCATGTAAGTTGGCTGAATCAGCATGATTATATGATCGCGTGGGCCGTCGAAAGGCGCGCCCAAGGGCTGAAGAGAAGTACCTAGGTAGTAAGAGTGGAGAGTTCCACTATCTTTGTACGCCATGTTGATTAATCAACAAATGCAGTGTCTGTTGATCTCAAGTGGGATGAATTGGCTGGTGGAAGAGGGAAGCACAAGATGCGTTGCTCTTTGTAACTTGGATAGTACAGAGCAGTATATGAGATGATGCTAAGCAGATTCAACAAGTTCTGTGAATGCGAGCACCAAATCTTGCAATATGACATTAAACATACATGTAGTTGCAGCATTACTGTTCCAATTGCCTTATCACTCTTATAGTCGCCTACAATTACCAGTAAAAAACCTTCGTAGGTAGTTTAGTATGGCGCCATGAGCATTATATCGCACCAGTACCACAAGTTCCTAGGACATTACATGTAACCAACAGAGCCAAAACCGGCTGTACTTTGTCGACAGCTAGAGAACGCACCTTTAAACTAGTCCGGCCAGCATCCAACACAACACAAGAAATCTAGGTTGACTGATCCAAAATCCCTTATGGGCAAAAGGGTCGGACGTAAGAAGTCATGATGATTAATCCCGTCACGCTGCGTCGATCAGCCCCTTATAGCCCATCAATCCCGTGCCGTCTAAGCAACCAATGTACTCTGCTTCAAAGTCGCTTCTCTTCAATATCCCTACTTCGACAGAGAGCTGAGTTCGTCCTTTGCCCATACCAAGAGCCCCAGAGCTTTTGTGATGTTTCTCAAACGTCATACGGGCCTTGAAGTGGTCTCGGGTGGATTTGCCAGAGTATTCAAAGGCGGCCAGATCTAGATAGAAAACAAACTGGCTCGTGATTCGGGACTCCGACAACGGTGAAGTGATGCCATCGTCTATGTGTGTCAAGGCAGTGTTGCGAAAGGATAAGACGCCATGCTTGCTGCGCTCCTTGTCCAGTGAACTCATCCAGCCGCTCACATAGGAATTAATGTGCTTGTCCCAAATCTCCTTTTCTTGTTCCGTCATTTGCGAGTAGTCTTGGAATTCCCACACGTACAGCATATTGTCAATGCCATGTGGCAGTATTACCCTCCCGAGGCGGAACTGATCAAATGATGTGTCTGATGATGATGGAGGATCTCGAAGCACCACCGTCTTCTTATCAGGTATCGTCTTTACTTCTTTCTCTTCCATTTCTTTTCTCTGTGCCTGCGAGATATACACAGACTCAAAATCGTCTGATTCATGATCGGGGATACGCTCGCGGTAAATACCCCAGTATTTCTTCTGAGGCGCAATGTCGGTATATTCCACCTCTGCTAATTCTGGCACCAGTGCAAGCCCTTGCTTCTTCGTCGACCCGGTGGCATGCATGAAGCGTCTTGGGCTTATACGCATAATCTCACGCCAAACGCCGGCATCTTCTGCGAGCGAGTTCCAGAAGCTTGACACAGCAGCGCTCTGCCACCAGGCTTCGTAGTTTGTGCTGGAGAACCAGAACGCCTGGAAGATGATAGTGTTGCAATTTGGCGAGGGATTTCTCGGTTTTTGGGATTCGAGTACTATCTGGACATGGCCGGGGCCATTTTCGAGAGCAAATATGTCTTTTAGAGCTGCGATCAAGTTTCGTTTATGAGGTGTGATGGACTCTGGATGCTGTACGCCGAATAACGCTAGAACTGACGGAGTCTCATCTGATCGAGCTTCCTTTGTGGCAAGGAGTGGTAACTTAAAGGTCATTGTATAGTTCTGTAGTAAATGTACAATAGGTATTTTTTAAAAAGAAGTTTCTGAACTATTAAAGTTGTTGAACTAGAGGTAGCTAGGAAACTACTCAATAGTATATGCGGGACAAGAAAGACTACAAAGAATAGCAATAGTGAATATTCCAAAACAAAGAAAATGGCGACATGAAGCAATTATTCACATAAATAGAGATTTGACATTGAGATCATTAGCTCTTCCGCGGCCAATGCCGAAGTAATGGGGCGTCGATGGAAACTCGTGGGCGCTAAGCGACTTAAACGAGCTAGACGATGATCACATAACTTGCAATAGCTGGTGAAGCTGCCGATCGAATGTTTCGTAATTGAGGCTTAACTGTTGCAAATGTACGTTGTCTTACATGATACCGTCATACAGGCCCAGCTATCGACATTGGGGCTTCTGTCTGGGTGGATCTTTGTTGTAGCATCTCCGTTCAAAGGCAGGATTCTATAGCCATGGTGTTCTGGTCTCCCTTGGCCCGGTTTTGATTCCAAATTCGCATGCGTGTCAAGGTCTTTTACTAAATAATCGTACCCAGTTTAATACTATATCAGATGCTTATGAATCTTACTCGATCGCTCTCTGACGACTATCGAGGAGATGATGACTCTCCAAAAGAGTGACGCCCTTTCAGAAGACACACCGCCGCCAGACATCTCATTCATCCAAAGGCTATATATACGGCATTATATAGATCGTGCAATTCTAAAGAAAAAGTGCTTAAGTTTGTATCCAAGATCTATATCAGAATGGTGGCCAAGAAACTCGTCACGGTTGTCGGCGCCACCGGCGCGCAAGGGGGCTCAGTTGTTGATTACCTGCTCAAGAACAAATCCAAAGAATATACCATCCGCGCAGTAACTCGGTCTATGGAGAGCGCAGCAGCAAAAGCTCTTGCCGCTCGTGGCGTTGAAGTGGTTCGAGCAGAGTTGACTGACACCGCGGCCCTCAAAGCGGCGTTTGCTGGATCATACGCCATCTTCGCAGTTACAAACTTTTGGGGTTTGTTGTCAGATGCCAAGAAGCAATTTCCTGAAGAAAAGGACGTTGCTCTATTGGCTGGCCAGGCTGCGGCCATTGAGGCTCAGATGGGCATCAACATGGTAGACGCGGCATTGGCCACTGATACGCTGCAGCATTACATTTGGTCAACCCTCACGGACGCATATGCAGTCAGTGGTGGTAGGATCAAACCTCCACATTACGAGTCCAAGGCCCAGGTCACTCGATATATCCAATCCAAGCCAGAATTGTTGGCAAAGACCACTTTCGTGTGGTGCGCCTACTATGCGACAAACTTTGCGGGCCTAACTCGACCTATTCGCATCCCAGCTACTGGTAATTATATCCAGATACAAGCCACTCCATCCGATCAGCCGATTGCCTGTATCGGAAATACACGTTCTAATTTCGGAATCTTCGTGGAAGCAGCGCTCGCCCAACCAGACAAGACTCGCGGTGGACAGACTGTGTTTGCGTTTGTGGAGAGCACGACTCTAGGGGGCTTGTTGCAGACTTGGGCGGAAGCACATAATGTGAAGGCTACGTATATCCAGGTATCTCGTGAAACTCTTTTCTCTTCATGGCCTATGGAAGTTCAAGAGTTTACGGTTGGGATGGAGTTTTGGGATATGATTCGGGATAAGGAGTGGACTGGCAAGGACAGCCTTCTCACGTATTCTGACTTGGGGATAGATGTTACAACTTTGAAGAGTGTGAAGGATTCTTTTGCAGAGTTGGAGCTCTAGACGTGGAGTTAGTGAAAGGATGGGATAGTGGAGATGGATGGGGGCTAGACTGTATCTAAATGAAGGATATTAACGATGAGTAATCATTGAGATGGACGATATGCATGAGCTGAGAGAATACGAGCTTCGATTCGGTTAGAGTCGAAATTCAATGTACTCGCATCAGGGGAGGGAGAGGTACAACCAGTCTGAAACTGTGCCCGTGATCCATGTCAGAGAGAATGGGTCTGAGTAGCCATAGCAACTTATTTTAATGAGTAACAGTCTTGCACGTATACAAGGTTGTTCATGTGGGCTAAAGTACTGACGGCTTTGCTGCAAGCTTTGATTCTGGTGTTAGTTGCATGCCTTATATACTACGTATTACGTTACAATTCGCAAGAGTTTCCAAGTTATGCTATACGATTAGAGACTACTCTGTCGAAACGTAATTCCTCTTCAACGAAACTGTTGAAGGTCCGAGTTTATCTTATTAAAAGGTGGGGGAGTGAGGTATACACATGTATGGAGACATGGATGCTACGCTCAAAATTGTACTAGCTAAAGATTTGCGCTTCGCGGAAAACTGTCTTCCAACTATTCCCGATACTGCATAATCTATACGAGATTAACATTTGAAAACATAATACAGCATAGTTGCCCGACACGTCTCCCTCTTTCGGGATCTGAAGGACTCTGTTCTTCAAGATAATCGCCGAATATCAGATCCCGAAGATTCTGTGCTTCAAGATGATCGCCGACCACTTACCCCAGCAATGAATGCAAGACTGAGATGTAAGCTGCGGCATCAAGGCCGCCGATGTTTAATATGTCTTTTGTAACAGCCTCTTTCGTGGGTGCCCGATGTGGGCACTCAGGAGGGTGGGCTGAATAGGCGAGCTTCAAGCCTTCAACTGGGTCTTCAGCCAGACCAACCTTGCCAACTACCGGACCACAACTAACCCAGCAAACATTGCAGACGATCACGAGTGGCAATCCTATTTTGGCAAGCCGTATTTGTCCGAGGGATGGGGGGATTCCCCGACGCCCGAGAGACGACAACCGGAATTCAAAACTTCTTAACAACCGGATCTGCAGCTAGGAGAAGCACCTAAGGTAGGATTGCATCCCACCGGCGGCTGGGCGTCTTTTAACCGACTTTGAAGTCTTTTCGCGCCATTGGAAGGACGTTGATGTTGCCCGGATCCTTCCAAGAGACCGATAAAGCCGATGAGGTTTGCGTTAGCGCCGCCGACAATCGCTTCAATGGCCACTGGGACGTTGAGGGGAGGGTAGATGATGATCAAGGGGTTTCATTGGTCCGTTTTCAAGTTAAATACAATGTTACACATTCAATGGAACATCCTATATGCAAGTCTTACTTGGCCACACAGACTACCACCAGTAGTATGCTCCTGTGAGTGGGACAGCGGTCCAGACTCGAGTCATCCATGGGCAGGTTTATCTACAAGTAACCCAAAAGCCGGGCTGGGCTGGGCTGGGCTAGCTAGCCGCCAGACTGGGGTCTCTTGATCGTCGAATACGCGGCGAAAGGAGCTAAATCTGGTAGAGGATTTAGAACTTTAGACGCCCCTGACGAAGCTGGTTCTCCGCGGAATCAAATACGAAGTGGGATAATCATTGAAACTGAAAACCACGGCAGGATTGAAGTGATACATGCTGATATGGCGTAAGTATCAACGATTATCTTATTTGTCAGAGTAGGCCAAAAGATGTAGAAAGGGTGTGGAGATTCCTATTTCCAGCCTGGAGGGTCGGATCCTGTCATGATATTTGAGGACAAATTTAGCTTGTGATGATACAATTGGGTAGAAATGCAATGTCAGAACTAAGATTGGGGCTTTTGTGCAGAGCTAGAGATATATGGCTAAGGTTGATGTGTATAGCAAGTGTGCTTGACTCGGTATACTTGATGTTTACTATCTAGGAGGCATATGAAAGGAACTACATCGTTATCACAGGCAGACTCTGAAAGGCACGAATCTATACGGATGCCTAAATATGAAGTCCACGTAACGTATGTTTGCCTGCCTGTGGTAGAAACACTTTCCTATCATGTTTAGATATACGGAGTGTGAGACAAAATTTTCCCATCGCTCCGGTTTGGGGCCGGTTCAGCGGAACGGTGATCCTCAGCAGAATTTGGAATGTATCTGATTAGTTTTTAACCTCAACGTTATAAATAAGATTTTAGCATTGTTGCAGACGTTTTTGAGAGTCTTTCAAACCCAGCAAGGCTCTTCGGCGTCCTCATGAATCATGAGGGTACGATTTACTGAATTATGATTACTAAACCACGGAGCAACCGCTGCCCAATGATACGCTGGGCTTGATGGTTATAGGCTACCCTGGGCGACATTTCGGTTGACTGCATCTCAAATCCTGCTAGATACTAGGTAGTTGACTCATTGAACAATATACATTTTCCTTGTAATCCGCAGGATTTCACTCTGTTTCGTAGAGTTTGTTGTCAATGCCGCGGCATTGCCGCTTGGGTTACCTGACTAACTATCCGAGGTGTCTCGGATAAAGTCTATAGTTGGAGGCGAAACTGTCCTGAAATTCCATCATGGAGATGATACGAGAGTCATCTTCTAGCTTAAAAAGGCAATTATACTAGCAGTACAGCCTCGGCCTGGTTGCTTCTACGATAGGTGTAAAATATGCCGCCGTAGGAAGAGATTGGCGGTAGATGCTTATACGAGGCCCGGAAGGGGATAGTCTCCGCCAGCTGGCCCGTATTTGTCAGAAACAAGCATCACCTTTAATTCTGGCAGAATCCTTTCGGCGAATCTCAGTGTATTTTGTAAGCAGAGCATGGCCTTGATAGCGACTCAAGTCCGTCGGAATCGTCTGATGGGATGTGCATAAGGCATAAAAGCGCTGGGCGGATGCATCAGGAACTGAACTACTTAAGGCCATGGTTTAGGAGAGTTGGTGGCCAAGACGACGGCTGCAACTGGATGATTAAACTGGAAACCATCAACCTCCTGATTCTCGCCACCAGATTAGAACCTCACGATGTCTTCAGAGAAACCACGGCGCAGCGCGCGGCGGGCAGAGCCAAAACCACAAAGCAACTCACCGGAGAATGACGAAAGCCTGGAGGTTTGTTTCATGCATGTTTACGCTCACATTCCGGTTCAACGCAGACTGACTCGCCAACCCAACAACAGAAACGGCGGCAGCGGAATCGTAAAGCCCAGCGCTTATTTCGGCTACGGCGTCAAGCAGCCCATGCAAACTATGAGAAGAACCTGATCCATATGGAGGGCGCCCTTGAGCAGATGGCTTCCACCTTTCTCGACTTCACCAACGGGATCCTTCAGTCACCGCTCATTAGCCGGGATCCTGCTCTCATTTCAAAGCTCCGGACGGCAACTGACAGCATTCTGTTTCTGTGCCAGGGCAGCAACAATGATCTGGATGACAACTCTGATAACAGTCCACCCACCATCAAGGTTGTTGGCCCCAGTCCCAGCTCCAGCCCTGATAACGCTGCTATCCAGCAAGGCTTCCACGGAAACGGGCAGCTTCCTCAACCACCCGCCGTAGACAATATGTTTCTTGATTTCAATACCTTTAATCAGCCCCGGCCTGGACCTCAACCAGGCGTTCAATACAACAACCCACTGTCCGGATGGCATTCACCGCAGATCAGAAACATATTTGGCAACGGCTTCATGAGCCTACCGCCCATCGACTTTGCCGATTGTGCCGACACCGATACCATGCTGCAGATGTATCCGGCCGAGGACTCTTTGAGTATGATTGTGACCAGAGCCTCGTTGCAAAATGCCTATGATGCCATACTGAGCGATACGCAGGCTACTACCCCGATGGTAGATAGAATATTCGGATTCCCATTGAAATTCCGTTCCCGCGAGGAAATCCTCATGGTACTGCGCTGGTACTTGAGGCCCTCATCTCCAGAAGTTGTTCGATTAGCCACGGCCGAGTTTGACGACTACCTAGTGGCCCAGTACTACCACGGAATCGTCACGTCGCAGTATAGAGCTGTCGAGGGAGTGTTTCGGGGAGATATTATAGCGCCACCGGAGAAAGGTTCTCCTCCGCCGGCGCAGAGTCGGATCCTGAATGCCTACCAGATTGAGCAGTGGCTGTTAGCTTGCGGCTTGAGATATATCGATTTCGATACCATTGCGCTCACGGACCTCAAGCCAACAGGCTTGCTCCTGAACACCAAACCCCCCGACGATCCAGATGTCCTCCTGGCAACCCTTAGGGCCCTACAACAGGAGGATTCCATTCTGGATGGTCAGACAGCAACTGGATACCACACGGCCTCTGAAGCGTTTTCCAAAAACATTCGCCTGTCTAGATCACGGTTGATACATGTTCTGACGGGAATATCCTTTTGCATAGACAAAGGGCCGGCGTATTGCGAACAGGCCCTGTTGGAGGCAGTGGTTACAGCCATGATTCCCGACAGCTAGGTACGGAGTAATCAAGCAACCATTGAAGGCATTAGCTGTATGATTGGGAACGAAAAAAAGTCTAATAATAAAGCGTCTTTTTATAGAAATACATCATGTTGCGGCTCTGCACATATATAGCTACTTCGGCCCCTTTGAAAAATTTCGCCGCATGCACATTCGACCACCCTTCTCGCTGTGCGCAACGTGAAGCAATCCGACACCCCTGCTCTCTAAACTGCAGGTTACGTGTTGGACATACCCATACTACAGCGGATAGGCATATAATTGTCGAGCATTTTGCTGTCCGACCCACGGAGGGCGTCTGTTTTGGGGTTTCGGTGGGCTGGAATTTAGGGGCGCGCGGCTCTTATTACGAAAGATCTCGGAGCTGCTTTGTTAACATGAAGCGAACAACTTGCCAGCTATGCCTTAGCAGCTGATTATTCTACGGCTTTTACACTCGGAGAGCATTACCGAACAATATTTTGTATCGAGTCCCGCTACTGAGTCGCTGATTGGGCGCTGATGTTTTGAAGTCGGAGCACTTAGCTAAGACCTCCGACTCAGCATCTCACCACCACAAGCTTTTGCTCGTAGCACTCGGAGGAAAGTCTCGTCGGCTCCCTGGTAAAATGCCATCAAATTGGCTGTATTTTACAAATACATTGCTTTCAAAGCATAAACTCTTTTAATTGGAATCATGTCTTATAAAGGTGTTAGCTCACCTGGCCCGTGGCTCACCGATTGTAGTCGGCATTTCTTAGGTGAATGCAGCGAAGGGAAACAAAAGAGAAGGGAAAGAAAAACTGCAAAGCAGTGATCTGAAGGGTCTTATTTCCAAATGGCGGCCGATGAGGAACTGAAAGTGGATCGACCAAACGAGCAGTCAACTCCAGAATCGGGCGAAAGCACAACAACCATCGATGCCGAGCCGACGAACCAAATAGAAGCGGCCGGGGAGGATGTGGTCAAGGGGGATAAGGGAATTCGGAAGCACTTGATTGCCTTGAGCATCGTGCTATGCCAGCTTGTTGTGGTATGTGGGCATTAAACACTTTTTGCATGCATGAAGGATCTCTCGTCTTAACCGAAAGCGCCGCAGGCTCTTCCTTTCGGCTCTGGCCTTTTGGTCGCCTTTACGGTTCCAGCGGAGTTGGGGGCCGACCCTAATCTGGGCATCTGGATTGCTGCAGCGTACCCGTAAGAGTTGTCCTTTTATTCGTATATGCCGTCGGCCAAATACGCGTGTAACTGACAAGGAGTTATCTTCTTCCGCAACAGGTTAACTCAGGCGACTTTTGTTCTCATGGGTGGGCGTGTTGGCGCCGTACACGGACATAAAAAGATTCTAGTCATTGGCAGCATCATTTATATCCTCTTCAACCTGATTTGTGGGTTCATGCGGACGGTCGAGACCATCATCGTGATGCGGGCTCTTAGCGGCGTGGGAGCTGGCATAATCGTCCCGAACGCCATTGCCCTGCTCACCACATCGTTTCCTCCCGGCATGGGTCGCCTGATATGGGTCGGATTGTTTGGAGCCATGGCCCCTGTTGGCGCTGGCGGAGGTTCCGTGTTCCCTGGCTTCTTTGGCCAACTGCTACCTTGGTGGTGGCTCTTCTTCTTCTTGTATGTGAGAGAGACGTGATGTGGAGAGGATCCTGGTTCGACAATACGAGCGAGGCTAACGATGGGCGATCATGTAGTGCCATTGCCGGAGCCGTGATTTTCGGAGCCGCTGCCATTATTGTACCGGCCGAAGAGGTTACAATGGATCCAAACGGCAAGGTCGATTATCTAGGCTCTTACTTGGGCGTCGGTGGCCTGATCTTGTTCAACTATTCATGGACGTTAGTATTTGTTAAAACTGCAAACTCGATCTCGACAACATCTGCTAATGTCGAAACAGCGAGGCCGCCATCAAAGGCTGGAGTGTCAGCTATGTCTACGTTCTCCTCATCCTTTCCGTGCTGCACATAGCCCTCTTCTTAATATGGGAGGCCAAATTTGCAAAGGAACCAATCCTGCCGTTTACGGTTTGGTCTGCGCCGTCTTTTAAGCCAATGTTGCTCTCGGCCTTCTTCACCTTTATGAGCACAGGTATTCTCCTATACTACATCACACGATGGCATATCGAGATTCGCCATTTCTCCAACTTCCTCAACGCGGCCGGATTTGTGACGTTTACCATCATGGCAACAATAGCATGCGGCGCGAGTGCGTTTAGTATACGATATGTGCCTGCGCAGTTTGTCATGGCGATTGGGACAGTCGCGGCTCTTGTTGCGGGTATACTGCTGGCAACGATGCCGGCACATCAGACTTACTGGCCGCAGGAATTCCCAGCATTATTTATCTTAGGCTTCAGCCCGGATTTTATATTTACTGCTGCTCAAATAATCACCAGTAACAGCGTCAAGCGAAGGCTTCAGGGCGTGGCTGGATCGCTCGTTGGAACGGTTCAGCTGTACGGCTTGAGCACGGGCCTGGGATTTGCTGGGACTATTGAGAGGTACACGAACAAGAACGGAGGTGACCCGATTGGCGGCATAAGACATGCTTTGTGGTTCTCCGTTGCACTGGCTGGTGTAGCGACGCTGGTGTGTGTCATTATTCGAATTCCCAAGGATGAGCGCGAGGGCTGGGACGAAGATGAAGAGCAGCCTCATGCGTAATTTGCCTCAAGAGAAGTATCATCGTTTTTGTCAACGAATGGCCGATGGTGGTTGATTTGACGGCAAAAGCGAGGTTTCGATACATTTTGTTAACTTCATTATTATCGATGTCGGTGCATTTATGCCCACCGAAAACCTACTTACCCATAAAAAAGGATGGATATATGGATAGACATGATCTAGATTGAACACGCATTAGCGATAAGATAACTCTTTTTAATTTAATTTTGATAGAAGAAAACTCAAAGCATTCAATATTGCCTCTTATCTCTATAGTCAGATGTTGATTAGACGTGGATGGGCTCAAGTTGCCAGCTTGCTATTGTAGAGTTTATATAGTGTCTCCCAGCCCGCTAATAAATACTGTGGCTAAACTCTCACAACAGCGTCTTATTCGGGCCATTCGTGACCGAATAAATCTAGATAGCAAAACTGGATCGTCGACACCACATCAAATAGCCAAGATCCAGTCTAATTATACCGCCAAATCATTGATGCAAATACGCATCTTGAATCCAACTTTTCCTTGCCCTGTGGCTAGTGTCTGGTCACAGAACGCGCCACAGTCGTCATCCGCAGAGCTGATCCCCAAGCATGTGACGTGACCTATTAATGCTATCGCAGCCTTGGGCGTCGTTTCCTCCAAGCCTCCAGCACATAACTTTTTACGTCGTCCATATAAATCCAACACGATATTTTCTTCACTCTCGTTCACCACGCCCTTGATTTCAACCATTATCATCTTAGGAGTGCAAGGGACACATGTGGCTGCGACATTGCGACGTCGCTCACGTGCAGATAAGGATAAGAAGCCGCTCCGAAGTCTGGACACTTCACAAGCTTTTGGTTTGTCATACGAGCTAAAAAATCATATCGGGGTAGTGGGCAAGGGAAATCGGAGCTGCTCTGGCTCGCGCTTTTTGCAGACGAACAACGACTCGGGGAGAAGAAGAAGAAGAAGAACCAAAAAAGGGGACGCCTTGCGCTCTTTTTTGCATCTCCCACCACCTGGACAAAAGGACGACAGTGCAAACGGCAAGCCGGGCAAGACAGATGAGTAGCCGCTGGTGAGGGAGCGATTCCGGGCGACTGCATCTCGGGGATTGTCATCTTCGCATCGCGGCGGCCACCGAAAACCGGGGAAGCGGTTGTGTTTCGTTTGCTGGCTCTTCTTTTGGATTTCTGCAACGACAAGGTAGAAACGATACAACAACAGCATCGCGCTTCGTTCCCCCCGCGGCGAGACTGTCGCCCCCCGCCGCACTCATGTGGTGGCCATTCAGCATCTTCTTCAGCAGCATCTTCCTCTTCGCCATCGTCCTGTCCATCCCCGTCGCCTTCGATGTGGGCGGGCGAGACAGCGGGCTGGCTTACAGCCTGAGCCTGTCCATCTTCTACATCTTCTACTCGGCCATCCGACTGGCCACGCCCGAGACTTCGCGCATCCGCTGGACCATTGTGTCGCTGCTGAGGCTGGCGCAATGGTTCGTCATCCCGTCGCTGCTGATCTGGGCGCTGGGCAAGTTCGCCGTGGACGCCGACGACGCGAGCTGGGTGGAGAGGACCTTTGACGGCGTCTTCCACTCCAAGAGCACAAGCTGGACCGAGTGGATGTTTGGCAAGGAGGGCGTGCTGGAGACGGTTATGCTGGGCTCGTGGGACAATGTGCTGCGCTATTCGGGCCCCGTCTTCCAGCTGCTCGAGGGCTTCTGTACGCTGCTCGTGATCCAGGCGGCGGGACAGATTACTCGATGGCTGGTCAACAGAGGGAGGAGCGATACCTGGGTGGTGAGTGCGATCCCGTGAAAAAGAAACTGATAACAGTATCATGTCGGTAGCTAACTGTCTCATCTTGCAGATCTTCTTGCTTGCGTTTTCTGGCTCCATCATTGCCAGCGCCGTCTATTTCCTGTGGCGTGTTGCTCAGTTCCCCCAAATCAGCAACATTGATGCCACGCTCATTGGTGCCACCATGACCACGGCCGTGTTTCTCTGCGCCTACGGCATTGGCAGCGGGCGCGGCAGCCCTGTCGAGTCATCGCTTCTCTTTGCTTACGTCGTGCTCTGTGTCTACCAGATCTTTACCGACTACCTTCCCTCCGACGGCACCTATTCGGCCGAGGACCAGGCATCGTCTCAGCCAGAAATCCCCCCGCTGCCGCCCATTATCATGGCCTCGTACTCAACCTTGCTCCATATCGTCAGCACTCTCCCTGGCGCTCTTCACTCCTCGCTCGCCCTATTGTACGCCGCTTTCCAGACTATTACGCCGTCCGTCATCATCTCCCTCGCATACCGTCTCTTCGTCTTCTACTGCGCCACTCGCATCATTCCTTCGGTGCGGGACCTGGGTGCCAGAGCCATGCTGCACGAGCCTGACTGGGATGAGTCAGAAGCGGCGTCAATGTTCCTCAGCATTCTCAGCTACTTTTCGCCGACAATTTTGATAGCTGTCTACACCAGCTTGCTGTTACAACACTTTTCGACCAGCGAGGGGCCAGATGGATGGACGCTCAGGGGCGGAGACGTGGGCGGCAGCACTTGGCGATGGATCAACGTAGGACTGACGATGGTCCTGTACGGTATAGAACTTACGCTCAGCACAGACGACCAGGATCATTGGAAGGTGGATTGAAGTGGCAGAGGAGAAAAGAAAAAGGAGAAATCAAAATAGGAGAAGGAACGCGGCTTGAACCACAGTTGGCCGTTTGACCGATGGGAAAAAGAAGGGGACTACCATCAATCGCCATGGAAGGAGGACATTACCTACAAAGAGCGAATCAGGGGCGGATTACTGCATGTACGGAAGTGGAAACATGCGAAATGTCTGCTTCACCACGAGAAACGAGATGTTGCACCTTGACTTCTGCAGTTCGTCAGTTCAGCTACTACCTTTGTTGCAAGGGGGGAGCATATAGAGCGAGCAAATCCTTTTACGATGCTCTTGTTATCTTGTTAGACAGCACTATATGAATACCTTATTTGAAGCTGCTATTTTGTTACAGGATCTGTATGTTAGATGTATTACCTAGTGACTGTTTATCGTCCTGATTTGGTCTGCCGAGGTTCACCGGGATTGCGAGGGATCGCGATTAATATATTTTATCTAGGCTAAGCTAGACGGTATGGAGGTGCAATTGCCAAGTTGGGCACTATTTCGTGATGGAGAATGCTATTGACTAGCCCAAAAGTGGGCTAAGGCCATCGGTTAACTCAATTGATCAACAATCATCCATCGATCTGTTCCTCTTCTTACAAGACGCAACTTACACCCCATTTCTCACTTTTCATCTCACTTGATCTTTTTTCTTCCTTTCATCCATCTTACCCCTTAAATATACCTCTTACTTTCACTCAAAATGGCTTCCAAAGAACGCCAATACGCAACAAAAGGCCTCCCACCCCCTCCCAATGTCTCTATCATCACCAAGCCCATGGCCGGCCTCCTGGTCGACATATACGGCTTACAAGAGCTCCCCCCGGCTCCCGCACCAGTAACTTGCCTATGGCTTCTCCATCCCAGAACCCGGTCCAAGGCCGTCATGAATGACATTGCGCGGCGGGCCGTGCATTCTTGGAACCAGAGCCCGAAGCAGAAGCAGCGGGGACTCGTGGCGCTGGTGTTTGACATGCCTAACCACGGGACGAGGATGGTGAGCGAGTTGGCGAACAAGGCGTGGGATGAGGGCAATGAGCAGCATGCGATTGATATGCTGGGCTTGGTTAAGGCGGGTGCGGGGGATGCGAGTGGGTTGATGGACCAGGTGGGCGGGTATCTGGGGAGGGAGACGGATGCTCATGTTTGTTTGGGATGGAGTTTGGGAGGGCATGCGGCGTGGCAGGCGTGGTTTGAGGAGGAGAGGATGGATGCTGCTGTGGTGGTTGTTGGATGTCCTGATCTTGCGGGTGAGTGATGATTCTATGTGAAACCAGTTGGAAGAGACGTACAGGTTTCGAGATGCTAACATGAGGGAAATAGGCTTGTTGGGAAGTCGTGCTGCGGCATCCAAGTTGGAACATGGCGAGGGAGGCTTCTTGGGGAGCAAGTATTTTCCACCGGATACCATTGCTACTATTCGGAAGAGCGATCCCAAGGGTATCCTCTTCGGGACGAATCCCATTCCCTCATTGCCCCTTTCATCAGCTGAGCAGGACCGGCTGCGCAAGATCTTGGACGGCCGCGTTCGGGGAAAGAAGTTGCTTTTGTGCTCGGGAGGCGCTGATGATCTGGTGCCGTATGCGCAGGGGGAGCCGTTTATTCGGGTGTTGAAGGATGCGGCGGACGGGTGGTATGCTGATGGGAGCGTGGAGGTGGATAATCGGGTGTATGAGGGCGTAGGACACAGGTTTGCGGCGGATATGGTGAATGATGCGGTTTCGTTTTTGATGAGGGTTGTTGCGGAGGGGCCGAGGCAGAAGAGTGAGAGTAGAGCGAAGATGTAGATGCGGAATATTAGTTGCTGCTTGATGCTTGAAGTCATGATTACGCCAGATCTAGTAGATCTATTCATCTCTAGTATATCTATCTATATCCACTAGACATATCCTATCTACATGTACTTAAGACGAACACACGCCCGACTGACTGATGTGTTCGCTACTGATAGAATAGATACATCATCTATGGAGATAATATAGCCAACCGTAAATCTTCTCTGCAAGATTTATATCACTGAAAATCTACATCAAATTCCCTAGAGATTGGATTGGGTGTCATTGGAAGCCTTTTCTTCGCCTTGGTTGCCGTTCTCCACCTCCACCTCCCCCATCCATCGATGTATTAGGGCGTTCTGGTTTTCCTGCCAGTTATCGAGATGAGCATCGCCATCGACGCCATCATTGTCGTCGCAATTCTCGTTATCATCATGTCCTTCATCATCACCAGAATACTCTTCCTCATCATCGTACAACTCATCCTCAGGCTTTCGATATGCGCCACAAATCGCAGTAACACGACGAAGATCCCATGACAGCTGGAGAAGATCGAAGTTTGGGAGATAGCTTTCGTCTACCCAATCCCAAAAAGTGAAAGTATATCCTGTTCTTAGCGGAACACCCGAAGACCGATAAACACCAGTCATCCAACTGGGGAAACTACCAACTCGCCTCATGCAATCGTCGAAACAGGCACCATGTATGCTCGTATCTGGCGTCGACCGGCCTGGCTCGATCCAGTGAAGCTGCACACAGACTGTTCCACCTTCCATCACCCATAATGGTTTGAGTGCCATGCGGCCATTGTTGAACCACCAGTGCAGTTGACGATTGAGCGAGAGCAGATTCTGAGGGGACTCGCTGATGTTTTGATCTCCAGCCATCAATGCTGAGAGCCGAGCAGCCGAATCAGTGCCCCAAAAGATGTCGATCATGGCTGTGATGCTGGATAGCTTCGAACCAACCAAGGGGAAAATATGAGCCATGGCAGGGTTTGGCTGGACGCTAAGGCAACAAACGTCGCGATCCCGGTGCCTGCACTGTTGGACATTAGAAGGGCGTTGTTGAATGATGGGCTGGGAAAGCCTATTGAAGCACTTACGAGTCTTGCAGCCCATGCTGCTCTCTCGTCAGCCAGGCCTTGTGCTTGTGGGTTCGGATATGGCAGGTTGAGGGGTTTTGAGGTGAGCGATGAGACGGGAGCACCTCTTGGGTCAGATGAAAGGCTTTCCTGAGAGAGGCGCCGCGTTTTTGTCGGCACTTCTTGAACGGATGAGGCTTGATGATGGTAGCCCGCGCCAGCACTCCCTGATCGTCGTACTTCTTTATTCGCAACTAAATAGAATTATTGTGAGTAGGTGACGTTTCTTCCTATAACCATCCACAAGACACTCAGAGACGGAGTCATTCGCTAGAAGGAGGACTCTGGAAGACATACATGCTTGAATACCGGCCAGACTTATTTCCCGCCACTGGGTGAGTATGGTTTTGACAGCAGTTTGATTGTTATCACGATGGCTCATCTCCAGCATCTCGACTTTGGACTGTAAATTGTCGACTGGGGCGACCATCAAGACCGCAAATAGCGCCATGTGAATGTCGTAGCTTGGATCGACCTCGTGCGCAATCTGTGTAATTTTTTCCAGGAGCTGTTGTCGAATCTTTTGTTCGCTAATGTAGGGTGAAACGGGCTCTTTAGGGGGAGTTCGGGTGGGAACAGGATCGAGAAGTTCAGGACAATTCTTGACTGCATAGAGGAACTTGTCGAGCTGCCAATTTTCTTGTAGTTCCAATAGTCGCTGTACTTGATCTTCGTTCAGAGACCCTGCTAACTCGCGTAAATTGCTCTCAGATGTAGATGAATACATGATGCCTGCCTCTTTTTGGGGGGTTTTAGTCGGTCTGCAGTAATGATTGAGAAAGGCTGGAGAGGACAGAAGCCGAATTTATAGCAGAGAATTAAGATTTGCCCTAACAATGAAACCTTGAGAGTAGCCTGTGATGTATAATTGTATTCTCATCAACGCCACTTAAACTCACTCACATCAATCGACAAACCTACATACACTCGCACTGAACCATGATACCAGGTGGTTGAAACATACGGTGACTGCTTCTTTTTAACTTCGCAGCGAACCGATAAGCCCGCTCTGTATTATAACAGCAGCAATCCCCAATCCCGGCCATAGCCTTATCTCCCGAGTCCATTCTAGCTTCAAAGTTGAAGAGATACCAAGTAGCACCATCAACACTGTTAGTTTGATCGCGTTCAGCCAGTGCCCTGTTAACACTGACTACTACAGTCATTCTTGCATCCGCAAACCGACCCTAAGTACCAACAAGATGCTTCCTATTCCAGGGAAATGAAGACATTGTGGCACATATGACTCCCTAGTAGGTATATTATTGCTAACTACGCCACACAGAGGCAATGTCAACCCAGGGCTTGCTACCTTCACTCTCCTCCTGGTACGCCTGCTTACCATTCCCAGATAATCTCAGCTTCCTGTTTTCTCCAAAATCACAGTACAAGCTTATAGCAGTGATGTCAAATAAACGTGGCCAATGCTCCCCCTTCTCCGAATACCTAACGTAATGGAATGCAGGCCCCCTTGTCCGCCGCCATCAGTAGCCGCACTACGACATTCACCTTGGCTGGTAAGCAGTGTACTTTGCTTGTAAGACTATCTTATCATTATAGCTATAGCTATCCCTACTATCCCTACTCCATACAGCACTGAGATGTGAGGGCCTCTAAGTGGTAGTAGAGCTCAATAGAATGACTAGATCAAAGTTCAAGCAAATATCATGGGAAGATTACGTGATAGTAGCCGCTAATATATATATATATCAGAACCATATAACGCTACCAAACATTACGGAAAGAATACGTAATAGTAGCCGCTAGTATATATATCTTCGAGTAACCCATTGACGTGAGCTGAATTTTGTCTAGCTCTTATTTGATGCATATTTTTGGGCTCTATGAAGGATCAGAAAAGAGGTCAAGTAAGCTCGTATATGAGTTCTAATAAAAGCACGAAGCGGAGGAAGCTATTCCCATCAACTCTTGCCAACGCCCTCACTATACTATTTTCGCTCAAACACGCTCTGGAACTACTCTTGCTTCAGCCTAGACACATGGTCCGCATTTCACAACCAACTTCAGACCGCCAAATTTCCCTACTCGACGACCGGCTTTCGGCATACAGCCTGTGACGGGAGAAAGCGGTGACACCTGAACACTTGTCTCCCTTCCTCGAAATGATACTGAAAGAATTCGATAATCCCTCCGCAGACCCCATCCATAGAGATATACCTAAATTTACGCTTGATTTAAGCAGAGACAGAGTGGAGAAGGGCTGTTGGAGTGGACGCGCAGGTCGAAAACGTCTTGGCCACCACCAGCCAGTCTACGAGGCCACACCGCCATGTATTGGGCCCCAGGGAAATACCTCTGAGTGATATAAGGAGATGTAAAAAAGAAAGAGTCCCATGTATGCCAGAGATACAGGACAATACCAAATCGGGATGGCAATATAGACTCCAACACTTCTACCGGCATTTCGAAAAGGGGAGATCACCTAACCATCCAGGTGCAGTTACCAAAGAACTCCTCCTTTGACCCAATGCTCTATGGGTTAAGGATCGACCAGGAGGATGAACGTACTCATTTCAAGCTTACGATTTAGACATCTAACTCGGGTCATACGTAAATCATTCTCATTGTCATCTCTGCCCGGAGGAATCAAGACGGAGGGAAATACGTAACGGCCACCAGCCACGGCTAGTGCTTTTATACCCTCGCGACGCCCGTTGTTTTTCTTCTTCTGCTCCAGCAACATTAGATTGACAAGCTACTACCATCAAACTATTTCAGCTTATTTCCATCCTTCTCATCACACGCTCCTAAAGATGAAATTTTTCTCGCCTTCCGCTCTCGTACTGTCGCTATGGGCCGCGGGTTTTGCCTCCGCAGATTTCCACATCGTCGAAACGGCAGGCACCACGGAAAAGATGGCTATTCCGTCAAATAAATACAATTGCGGCGGAATCAATTATTCCCTCAACAATAACAACGATATCAAGGGCTCTATTGGCTCATCTTTCATGTCGATGCGTGGCGGCAATCTCTGCGGGGCCAAGGATCTCGACTTTTACAAGCAGTCTGATGGAACGTACGTGTTTTATATTCACAATGGAGACGGCTCGGCACAGGGCCAGTGCTTTCATAATGAAGCTTCGAAGGGGGTGATTAAGGGTTGCGGCTTCGGACTTCAATATGTTGAGAAGTTTGTTTGCTACACCTACTTTTGTAATAAATGAGTTGTCACGGACAGCCAGGAGATGTTATGACGCAACGCGTTCATGGGTGCAACAATAGGCCTATCAAATAGACATCACGGATAATTAGCAGACATCTGATTCTTCTAGAACTGCATCTACGTATCGCTATTGTCTTTGTCTATCTCTACTATCGCTGCGTAGGTCTAGTATCTGATACTATCGCTACCGCCGTATTGAAATGAAACAATAAAAATGTTAGTTGAAAGACGTGTTTTAAAAACAGCTTCTTGTGATTCAGTCTGTATAATTTTGATGTAGATCATGTCCAGCATGTCGGATGCTCTATGCAGAGTGAGGTGGAACAAGCCAGGCTTCTCGTGCATAATCGCCGAAACGATTTAGCTTCTCATCAACGCTATTTTCTCCCACCAAGGCGCTAATTCAAATCCAATCAATTTGCCATTCACAATGGCCTTACCAAACCACTTAATCATCGTCTGCTGCCACGGCATCTGGACCGGCGGCCCTTCAAACGGCGCCAATGAAGACGAATGGCTAATCGCCGATTTTCAGCGCGGCGAAACAGACACGTTTATCGAACACATTAAAGCAGGCGTCCGATGCCTTGCCCAGGACTACGACAATGCCGTGCTCGTATTTTCGGGGTAAGCAGTGTGATTTAAAATGAAATCAAGACCAAAACTCCAGTCTGATGCATCTGCAGCGGCCCAACACGAAAAGAAACGACTTTGAGTGAAGCCCAAAGCTATGCCAACATCGCCTCTGCCCACGGCTACTTCAACCTCATCAACTCCTCCCAAGACTTGGTCAATTCGTCCAAAATTCTAATAGAAGATCGCGCCTTGGACTCTTACCACAATGTGCTCTTTAGCCTTACTCTATTTTTCGCCCGCTTCCATACTTGGCCTGCTTCTTTAACTATTGTATCCCACGCTTTCAAAAAGTTCCGGCTCATCGACGGTCATTGCGCTGCCATTGGATTTCCACTTGAAAAGACTGCATTTGTTGGTATTGACCCGCCTGGGATGGCGAGCGGAGAGAATGAAGATGCGATAAAAGGCGTGGGACAGGCGGTGGATGACTGGATAGCTGATCCATATGGTAGAGGAGAGAAATTGGCGGGGAAGAGGGCAAAGAGGAACCCGTGGGGAGTATGGCAGGGAGCTTTTGATGAGAAGATTGAAAAAGATGGCCTTACTATTGAGAAATTAGTGACAGAGGGTGAAGGCGAGAAGGAGACGTTGGTTGAAGATGCGCCACGGCCGTGGGAGTGAATGCCGTTTAAGATACCTATTAGAAACAAGATTAGAAACTTGATGTGGTATAGAAGAGGAAATTAAGAGTTTAAGATCTGATGAAGGAGTTTCTTGAGGACGTACATACCCGATCAATCGCACATTCGTCCATCCAGACAAAATAAAGGCATTCATCATCTCACCAGCCACTACGACGATACCCAGAAGGTCAAATACAAGAGATCAAGAAGTACGATTCATCTAACACCTTATAAAACACTTCATCGTAATGAGCCTTTTATGGGCAACTTCAACAACATGGAGAAGCGACTTAAGATCTATATCGATGAGAACGTAGAAGATCTGAAAAACCAGTTAGATGAACTACACGACCGATTCGTGACGGACTCGGCAAACGGCAAGGTGACTATGCGATTCCTTGGCCAGAGCATAGCAAATACAGAAAAGGATATCAAGGAACACTTCATTGAGATGCTGGGAACAGTGGAGCAGCGGATGCAAAAGATACAGAAAGAAATAAACCAAGATCTCGAGGCGGTTATATCGGAAAGGCTGAACGCCAACAAAAAGCGATCAGCGTGTGCAGCTTTTAGCGATATTGATGACGCTCAGAAACTTACAGATGCTCAACGGGATTTTACTCTGAACCACTCAGGCGCTCTTGAGATAAACTTTGAGTCTCATCAAATAGAACGTAACTATCCATTTATGCAATTTGGGAAACATTTTGAGATTCAACTCAACAATGCGCAAACGCATCTGGAGTCAGCCGTTTGCGAGATGAAGTCGGGCACCTACAAGAGACTGGCGGGTTTGGACGAAAGAGTTGGCGCGATGGAAGAAAAGATGGACAAGATGATCTTATTGATGGAGAAAATGGAGGCCTCTAATGTTGATAAAAGTGTGATCAGTTAGTTGATCTTGCCAAGGCTGTTAGATGGTTAAACGCTCACTCGTGGGATCCTTTCTGGTTGAAAAGTCGATATCTAGCAGGAGACAGAGAATATGTATTCTGTCTTTTGAGGTTTTGTATCTATTACACTTGCATGATATCATCTAGGCGTTAATTAGACGTTCTTGTCAGCAACCCAAGTAATAGCAGTGATTACAATCACTTCTATAGCTGCATTCTTACTTGATACCATATAGTGGAAGGAGATAGAAGATATTAGAGATAGTAGAAAGTAGTAGATGTAGTAAGAGATAGTAGCGGAGACTACATACATCCAGTCCGCTGCATGGACAAAAAGCTTCTGATCTTAGTTCCAAAGGTCTTCAAGATACTTTCCACCCTTAATATTAAAGTTTGCAGAGTGAATGTATAGATAATTCACGGCGAGACATATAAACGGCAGTGAATCTCTATCTCAAAACCCAGGGCTGCCTTGACCACTTCTCTTTTCTTTCTTGGAACCCATCGCGATCTCGCTTCGCACCATGGAAGACCAGGCTGCAAAAGAATTGGCATCGGGATTGAATGAGCAACAGATGAAGCAGCTGTTGTATTTGAATGAATACTCTCTACTTGGCAGGCTCCTCGACTTAACCAAGAAAAATCCGTCACCCGTCTTTAGACTCCTTGAGATTAATGAAAGAGCAGCCAAAGAACCTGTTTCGGACTACGTCTCGGATTCCTGCAAGAGAATTAACTGCTTCCGCCGGCTACAGGATAACATCAAACGGCATGAACTACCCTTTACACCAAATATGACGGTTTTCGCATTGTTCATGGTTGCCCCAGTCGACGTGCTGCAATACCGGCTGGATAATCTGGAGAGAAACGCCCAAGAGAGGAACACGACTGCGGTCCAAGAGTTTATTGAGCAGTGCCGCACCGCTGCCGCTGTTATACAAGAGTGTATGTCACCGAGTCACAATATCTAGGACGAGCATGTTATAGAACTTCTGTACTAATGCATTTGCGCTCTAGTTGTAAGCAGAGAAGGGCGACAAGTCGAGGACACTGGTGAAGACAACTTGTTTCTATTGCGCTCAATGAATCTTGTAAGTGCCTACATTGACAAGCATCTAATCAACATCTCCCTGACCCCTTTTTAGTGCAAGAGACGAGACTTGAGGAGATGTAGAATCTCGGGCATGGAGGATCCTGAAGCCGTTTCCATCTTCCCCATTACGATGAATTCTGTCAATTTTTTATCTATGCTGGACACCTTCTGGGGTACAGAGACAGCTACCCGCCTCTCAAAACTAATCCTGGACCCAAATTTCCTAAGATCTCCCCAAAATATGCTATCTCTTAATCGACAACTCAGTTGGTGGTTTCATGGCGGGAGAATTGCATTTAAGCCATTGCGCAAGAGTAATGACAGCTCGTTTATAGTCCAGGTTTACTGGCTGAAGAAAAGCGAACTGAAGCCAACAGAACTCTTTACAAACAACATGTCCCTTTGTAGGGTTGCAGACTCGGCCGGTATTATATACGGCTGTGCGGGCAGTGAAGGATGGGGGCGTTGTGACACTCCTTACTACGGTGATTTTGGCATGGAAACCGGCCATATCCATGGACTTGTCGAAAACTACGGAATCGAGCGCCCAAACTTTGAGCTCCTACAACTCTCGTGGGAATTGCTTCGCGTTGCCGCAATTTGTGGAGCAACTCAGCCAGTCTTTTGGTCGGATGAAATTGAAGAGGATAATAATGATTATTATGATGATGATGTCGATTATGGGGATGATCAGTTTGATGATGACTATGATGAAGATGGGATGGAATCACAGCCGGACATGTACATGGACAAGAACTATGCTCAGCTGCTTCGTTGGGCAGGAGAAATCGAAGGACAAGAAGTTGGGGGACAAGAAGTTGGGGGACAAGAAATCGAGGGACAAGAAATCGAGAGACAAGAAGTCGAGGGACAAGAAGTCGAGGGGCGGGAGGTCGAGGGACAAGAGGACCTACCTATAGAAGAATGTACTCTCCAGTAGAATAGGTAGATCTAGTAGATATCGCTAGCAGAAATAGCTAGATGTAGTAGATGTATAAAAGAAGATCTATAAGCTCACGGAACAGTTGCACCAATAGCCGAAGAAGAACAGCGGTTAAGCCGTCCCCGTACCAGGGATCGTCAACCCATTCCGCCAAGGTTCCTTCTGAGCCTCCGTCCAGTATGGCCATCGCCAGTTGTACTAGGGAGTGTTCCTGGTTGATAGGAGCGGTCAAGTCGAGGTGCGCGTCATCCGGAGATGCAATTGCAGCACCAGTACCACCACCGTCTCTCCATCTCCAAGCTGCTCTTGTCGGTCCTTCGAAGCGTAAGGCGCACGTTTTGATGTTTGGTAGTCATATAAACAAGATGGAATCCGATTCTATGTATTTCCCACAATATCCCTTTTTGAGCTGATTGCTTTTCCTTCTCCTCATCTATATATAATACATGCCGACCTTTTTTCTCAGGTCAGTCTCCCCTACTCAGGGTTTGTTGCTCGATCCAGCTTCAGTGCTGACGCGCTCTCTTGTCAGCTTGTCGACAAGGTCATGCGCCTCTGTCACAGTCTTGTCCTTCCGCTTGTCATCACGACGGGTCCTTTTTCCAAATCGTGAACTTTGTAATTCTGCTCTCTTCTCCTCCTCAGGGATTTTGCCGGATGGAGAACCGGTGCTAACCTCAGGCGAAGCAGCTACGTCTTCATGTGATTTCACAGAAGTCATACTCCCATCATCTTCGGGAAAGGGAAAGTTCTTGACCTTGGGCTTCGGCGGCCGTCCAAACACTTCCTCGTAGCTCATAAACTTCTTCTCAGGCGAAGCAACATGTCCACGGAGCTTGAACATGGCGCTGTTATAGGCGCCGAGATGTTCCTGTTGTCGCTGCTTGAGTGTTTCCAGGCTAATTTGGAAATCAGAAGACTCGGTGGCAGCGGCATCTGCTGAATCCGTCGCCAAGTCCTTTTCCATGCTATCAATGGCGCTACGGTATCCTTCAGCCTGCTTTCTATGAAACTCTGACTGTTGCTGCAGGGCACGTATCCTCTCGGGAACGCGGGCGGACCTGGGTAGGCCGCCGTATTTCACCCCTCTAAACGTAGAATTTCGTACGGGCGACAGATGCCAATGTCTCCGCGCTCGCTTAAACTCTCTAGCTTCCTCGGGGGTCAGCGCTCTTTCCTGCGATAGTTGTATGTAATGCCATAGCTGTGCGGCACCAGGCCTCCTCGTTTTGGTCTTTCTCTTGGGCTCAACGCCTTCCATGTTGTAAAAGTTTCTAATCATATAGAGACTGCCTGTTACTATAACCGGGCCTTCTCCTGCTTTTTCGCAGGCCCATTGCACGCCAGCGCTGATTCGGGGATCGCCATCGTATAACTGAGATTCGTTGCTGACAATAGACCGTCCAATCTCACGGCCGAGCTCAGCAGAAGCTGGGGGTGGCTCATTGGGAGCAGGGAGATATTCAACAAAGGCGAAATTGTCTTGAGGCTGTACCAGGGCAGATATGACTTTTGCAAAGGGTTTGGACTTGCTAGCTGATAATCCCATGACCCATGAAACTGGTTGATCCCCCTGGCGAACTTGGTGCTGCACATAGGAAGCCAGCGCTTCGGCACCAAGCAGGTTGTGAGCGCCATCTACAAGGACAGGGTTTTGACGAGTTCCGCCGGTGAGACCAAGCACCTTGACTTGCTCTTTTCGTCCAGATGGGAAGGGTTCCATAGCCAGTAGCTTATTAACATCGATTTCAAGATTTGGGAACAGGTGGCGGAAGGCTAGAGTTGCACAGAGAAGGTTCTGCTTCTCATAGTCCTCCAGCTTGAACCGCTCAGTATCAAGATTGTCCAGTAGAGATTGTCCTTTCCACGACGGGCTGATTTGAGTGCCAATGCTGCTCGCATGGCGCCGAAGTACTTTCATGACGGAACTGGGATTAGAATGATCGACAACGCAGGGCACGCCGGGTCTCATGATGCCAGCCTTGACCTTGGCAATCTCCTCGATAGTGTTGCCGAGGTACTCCTGGTGGTCGAGATCGATCTTGGTGATGACTGTGACTGACTTTTGCTTCATGATGTTTGTTGCATCAGTAGCACCGCCCATTCCCACCTCAACGACGCCATAGTTGACATGCATCTTGTCAAAGACACGAAAGGCAGCAGCTGTTTCGAGCTCAAAAGGCGTCAGATTTCCCGGGTCCTCTCCAGCGGCAAACCGCCAGCCAGACGCAATGCGCTTAAACTTTTCCTCAATGTGCTTGACCTCCATCTCATACATGCGACGGTTGACATAGAGGCCGTTGATGGTGACGCCGTTGTGCCTCTCGGGCATTGCTGGGGACGTGTACATGCCATGGCTGATGCCGGACAGCCTGAAGAGCCCCGACAACAGATTACAGACGGATCCCTTGCCATTGGTGCCGCCAACATGGACGCCTAGCCAGCCCTGCTCCTGCGGCACGACATGGCTGATTCGCTCCAGGCCCAGGCGGATGTTGCGATTTGCGGATGCCACCTTTTTCTCGGCGGGCATGGCGGCTCTGATGCGAGCCAGCGCTCGATTGACCTCCTTGGCAGACGGCATGGCAGCATCAGGAGATAGAAGCCATAGAGGGAGATGAGCCTCGCCGAGGAGACGCGAGTGATGCTGGTCAGCAGGGCGAAATCGGGTTCGAGATGGCACAAGTGCTGGGCATTATCAGTTTATCAGTCGCTATCACGGCAAAATCTCACACCATCTCCACAAAGAGCCCAGCCCATGCACCAGCCACAGACTCATCATCCTTTGAACTGTGGCTCAGTTCACTTTAGCCTTTAGCCTTTAGCCTCTAAAGCGATCCGCTAGCAGCAGCATTAGTGCCTGGACAGCCAGTAAACCGCCGTAAGTTCAATTCGCCCTCCGCGCCACACATCTACCGAGTCCAGGTCCAGGTCCAGCCCAGTCGCATCTCCCGCTTCCGCAGCCTCTTCCATCTTTCAGCCTCTCTTCGCATTCCTTTCTCCTTCGCTTTCGCCTTCGCCTTCTTCCCGATCCATCAACCCACCGCCACTCGCTCTCATTTCGTCTCTTGATTCCATCCCATCTGCAGGCTGAAGTCGATCAGCTCTCCCTCTCTCCAGCAAAAAATTCCCACTGCCGCCAACCAGCTTCCGCGGCGACAGATCGCCAGGGTGCCGCTGCTAGTTGCCAAGCGCCGTCTGTCCGACTTTTGCCCATTTCTTATCGTTTGCATCTCGGATATCGCTCCTTTGCAAATCATCTGCAAATCATCCATATGCGCTATGGGTCGACCGTGAGTTTCAATTTCTGCTGCTGCTTGGACCATTGGTGGCCCCATGCCCTCGCCGCTTCTGCTTTTTTATCTCTGCTTCTGCCTCTGCCTCGAGTCTCTCCACTGCAATCAATGTTTGCTCGCGCGTCATGTGCATCGTCACTTGGCATCGCGGCGCGCCCGTTGCCTCTGGCTCAGCTTCGAGACCAGACCATCCGGCCGCACAACCAAGACATGGCATTCACCGCTGCTGACATTTCATCCCTCTTTTCTACTTCTCTTGTCATTCTTTTGTCGCTCTCGATTAATGCCCCTCGCGCTCTCTCTTCGCGTCGCAGCCGCCCTAGCTAATCATTCGTCGCTACATCAGACTCTTTGTTGCACCTGTTGAGACCGACCTCCCCCACAAGGATGCGCCAAAGCGCGATGTCCTCTCTCCGTCTCGTTCTGCCATCAGGCGCTCAACCCAGACAGAAACACGCGAGCGACGGAATCCCAACAGACGCTCCGGCGTCCGCATCGTAGCCCTTCAACAACCACACACTCGTTCCACGCGACGGTATCCTCCATGGGGTGTCGGCGATGCCACTAGGAATCTTATCCCGCCCCTGTACGACGAACCACCTCCTGGGTCCTCCGCAGGTGACGTGCCTCGAGATGTCTCCTTTAGGCCACCTCGGAGTGACCGCCATCTAGAAGACCGGATGAGCTCCCTATTTGGCGGTACTTGGCATAACATCGGGACCCCTTCTTCGCCGCGGAACGATGAACCTCCACCGGATGGAGACTTCTGGGGGAATATTGAACCTCGACCGCGGCGTGCGCGCATCGTAAGTTACTCCCTTGCGGAACTTGAATGTTGGTAGGTCGCTAATCATCACCCGCAAAGGTTGCACCAGACAATCCGAGGCGTAATCGCAGCCCTTTAGGACGTCGCTCATACCATATCGGCACACCCCCCTACCGGCCGACGCGGGCCGGGTCTGAGAGGTTGCAGAGCGAGTCGGCGACGACATCAAATGATGATGCCGTACAACACTACGCTCTGCCAACGTTTAGATCTCTGCGCCGAAACACGGCACGAGCATTTCGAACTGTAATGGCTGGGGATGCAGCCGGGCGCAATCGTCAGCGAAGTCATGCTGCCGATGGTTTGGGAGACCGCGACAGAAGCCTTAGCCCAGAGGTTTGGGACACTTTACTCTCGACACTGACTCCCGATCCACAACCACCTAGCGCAAGCTCTTCATTTGCATCCGCAGCAGTGCCTCAAAGCGCGGGCCCGTCCAACGTGCCTCCATCTGCTCCAGGCCTGCCTGAAGAACTTGTGGATGGGGCTTGCGAATCGGGACACGAAATATCTGACGATGAAGAAGACGAGTGGTACTCTCAGCTCCCTGCTGCAATGCGTAGCATCACCCACTTTCGCCGCCGCTTTCGACGACGCCCAGCAGTGCCAGAGTATAATCTGGATGGACCATCAGATGGACCCTTGGACGGACTACTATCCGACCAGTCTCAATCCGAGCGGCCTGGCCACAGTCTGCACGATTCGCGGACAAACGGCTACGCCCTGCTGTTAACCCCCAACTGGATCCCCCAGGCGGGGTCAGAAGATGAAAGGAGAGCTGACCGGCTTCGACCAAACCGAGAAGGATCGACAGGAAGTGGGCCTGGCGCCCAGACAGGAGATGAAGATTGGCTAGGCATGCGACGGATCGTTCAGAGCCTTGCGGCGAGAGAAGATATCCCAGATGAGTGGTGGGCTGAGGCTGGTCTCAATCGAACCCTTCCTCATGACGAGTCCAACTGAGAAGAGAAGTTCCTGTCTGCTTAAGACGGGAGAGAGGTTCTCGTATGAAGGCCGAGAATTCGGCATATTTGCTTAACTGATTTACTTGTTCGCTTATTTACTCGGAAAGAGAGCCCTCGGAAAGAGAGGCCAGCGCCACCAGATTGGACGTCAAGGATGAGAAAAACGCACTGTATGATTATGGTTACTGGTAATGGAACTTGAAGACAGCGGGCTGGGCAGCGATTTAAAGGTGTCGCATTGGCATGATGTTTTTTGTGGATTGAAGGGTTTAAAAAGGGCCCCAACATGGACTATATATCCAACATATTGATAAAAGTTTGCCGCACGAATTCATTCACATGAGCCATAACTCGTAGCATCCGGCACCAAACAGTGAATCAACATCAACCAGGCATGTGCAAGTTACGTAAATCAATCTTGTGATATATGTTGGTAGCGGCCCTTGTGCAGTCTTTTTTAGTTTATAAGCAGAAGAAGTCTAACAAGCTCGGCTGTATTCTGCGCACTGACAATCCGCAGCAAGCTGATACACGACAGTCGAGATAAGGCTAGTACTCTGTAGAGTAGAGGGGAATGGCGATTGGCAACTAGCAAGTGGCAACGAGGAAATTGGACGCATGAGATGCATAGAATATAATAATATAATATATCAGACTCTCAGGGGTGCCAAACAGGTACAAGTGCAAACTCTATCGTGTGCATGTGCTGAAAAGAGGATGGAGGTTGCGAATGAAGCTTTTTGTTAGCGGTGGTTTGCTCTCGTAAGTAAATGGATGGATGGAATAAATGGACAAGGGTTCCATTGATGGGGGAACTGGAGAGGTGGGGTGGAGTTTGAAGCCCGTCCGTCCACTTCAGCTGTGGGAGCTTATTAGCAGGCGTCATCACTAATAAGCACACAGCAAAAAGTAAGAGGCCCGGAGTGCCCTTTTCAGGGTATATCCATCAATGCTGTGATAAGTTGGCGGTGTTGTTGTTACTGTTGTTCTAGCAAGGGGTATCATAGACAATGCAACTTAATAGTAATATTAGTTAGCAGGCAATATTATGTCCAATAAAACATGCAGCCAAACAGTCTCAACTCTCTCTCCCTCCCTCCAACTGCTCAATCCCTTCCAATCCACCACCCAAAATCCAACTCCACCCTTCGCAACCACAGCGCCGGAATTGGCACCCAGACTGCACTACTAATTACTACATCGGCACGCGCCTTGGGCAAAACCAATCCGCGTTCGCCTTGCCTGCTCGATCTTGACCTTTTTTCCTTCTTCTTCTCTTTTCTTTCTTCTTTCTTCTTTGCTTCCTCCACTCTCTTCGGCACTCTTCTCCCCTCCCCCCTGTGCTGTCTCTCCTCCGCTCCATCTTCGACCTCCATGCGTGACCCTCGTCCTTGTTGCAGCGATCTTCCCCCGCCGCCTTTTCGATGAACACCGCTCGCCGCCGCTGAAGAAAAAAAAATATCGGGCGAATGCGAGCGACGCACGAAGCCACAGACCCATCGGCGGGCATGCCATCGATTCCTCGACGAACCATCTCCCTTCCGCCTCGCCAGTCCCTGCTGTCCTGCCTGCCGCCGAGGTAGAGAGTCTGCCGGCTGCGCAGACCCAAGAAGAGGAGGGGAAACACAGAAGCCCTTCAAGCTCCAGCTCCAGCTGAAGCTCCAGTTGAAGCTGCTGGTCAGGCTCCAACCCAACACCACGACGACGACGACGACGACGACGACGACAATCACGACGACGACGCAGAGATGCCGGCCGAGAACATTTATCCCGCTAGCAATGGGCGATTCGCCGCTCCCCCTCCGCGCGAGAGGTCAAATGCCCCGTCCACGCCCTCTCGCAAGGACCGCCAAAGGGAGAGCGCGGCCATGCAGGACCCTGGGCTCAAGGATTATGTATGTTCTTGACACTTTGACGCAATTTCGAATCGGCAATGCTGCTGGGACGAGACTGGGAAATGTGCCCCCCTTGTGAGATGAGACGGCGTGCTGATTGGATTCTAGCGCTTGGGCGAATGCCTTGGAAAGGGAGCCTTTGGATCGGTGTACAAGGCCTTCAACTGGGGTACCGGAGAGGCCGTGGCCATTAAGCAAATCAAGCTGACAGATTTGCCAAAGAGTGAGCAGCGGATGATCGAGGTAAGCTTGCAGCGGCATTGCACAACATTTTCTCTTCCATGGTACTTCACTGTGTAGGCTTGGATGACGCTGACCAAGATTGATTATGATTACTAGAGCGAAATCGACCTGCTCAAGAACCTTTTTGTAAGAACGACCAAAAATTAATCCTCCGGATGATATAGTGCGTCAGGGCTAATAACAAGCAGCATGAGAACATTGTCAAGTATATCGGTTTCGCCAGGTCAACCGAATGCCTCAACATCATCCTGGAGTAGGCAATTCCACATCATCTCCGGTCAAGTATGAGTTTTGTAAGCTAACATGAAGGATTTCATAGATACTGTGAGAATGGCTCGCTCCATTCAATATGTAGAGAATATGGCAAGTTTCCAGAAAATCTCGTCGGCGTCTACACGACACAAGTTCTCCAAGGCCTTCAGTACCTTCACGACCAAGGTGTCATCCATCGCGACATCAAGGGCGCCAACATCCTCACCACCAAGGACGGGACAGTCAAGCTTGCCGACTTTGGCGTCTCGACCAGCACCATTGCCGGTGGACAGGACAAGGAGGCGCAAGTCGTTGGCACTCCTTACTGGATGGCCCCTGAGATCATCCAGCTATCCGGCGCCAGCTCCGCCTCAGATATCTGGAGTGTCGGATGTACCGTTATTGAACTTCTCCAGGGCAAGCCGCCATATCACAACTTGGCCGCCATGCCGGCGTTATTCGCCATTGTCAACGATGACCATCCTCCACTGCCGGAAGGCATCTCAGCTGTACGTCTTTGCCATACCCAACGTTTATCTGAACAAACATGGTCACCAAACTGGTACAGATACTAACATGCAAATATATAGGCTGCCCGAGATTTCCTTATGCAGTGCTTTCAGAAGGACCCCAATCTCAGAGTTTCAGCTCGAAAACTACTCAGGCATCCCTGGATTGTGGGGTGCCGCCGCACAGACGCGCCCGTCTCAAGGACACCGGCCAACTTTGACGATGCGGTTGAGGAGGTCAAGCAATGGAACAAGGCCCTCAACTCCTCGGGGACTTCTCTCCGCACATCCCTCGGCTCCGACGCCGTCTCTCGAATCTCTAGCGGAACACCGTCTAAGGGCCGGTTAGGCCTTGCTAAACCAAGGCTCAGCGCTGGTGCAGGTGCGGGAGTGGGTGCCTTTAAACTGGCTGAGCTAGGTATGCCTGCAATCTAATCACTCTGTTTGCAATAGTTTTTGGAGGCTAATGTTTATAACTTAGATGATGATAATTGGGACGACGACTTTGCCACAGCAATTTCTCCCAGTGCTTTGCAGCTTCCGCATCTAAGACCGCAAGATAACTTTGGAGGGCTTCTCTCCGCTGACAAACTAAAGGCTTTTGCGTCAGTGAATGATCTCAGGGGTGATGTGAACAACTACGATAACGATTTTGAAGGCGACATGATGACCATTAAGGGGCCCAACAATGAGCTCTACCAGGAATCCCAGGAGCAGACAATACGGCCCGTCTCCAGGAGAATGACGGCATCAAAACCCGCATCACCGCCAAAAGTAGTGCACCAAGCATCCAGGCCGACCCTCAGTCAAGCAGTCACTTCGCCTAACCTGTCTCGGACGAAATCGCCTCCAAAGCCGCACTTTGGGAACAAGTTCGAGTTGCCCCCTCGCCCTGGCGCTATTTACCGAGAGCAGAGCTCTGAGGACTACTCCGATCTCTTTTCTGATGATGATAGTGTGTTTGACCAAAAGGTTCATCAAGCCGTCCGAAAGGTAAGTTTTCTCTCTTTTCGCCTGCAATTCCTGAGAAAAAGTGCCCAGACGGCTAACGGGATATCTTCATCAAGGGCGGCCTGCGTCAACCTGAAGCGCCTCAGCTCTTCCACCCATCCGACCTAACCAGCTTGCCTCGATCAATGCAGGCCCCTGACGGCAGCGTGGTCAGGAAAAAGGCACTGTCAAGGCCGTCTGTCCTTCCCGATCGCCCCATGAGACGTACTCGCTCTTCTATCGAGATTCAGAAGTTCGCCGAAGATGATGACGAGGATTTCTCCGACGTGTTCGGGCCCGAGGAATCCATAGCCGAAAGAGAAGAAAGTGAGCGAGGCTCAGAAGAAGCCGGTCTCATGCTCCTATCAAGAATGTCAGGAACCTCTTGGTTAGGCGATGATGATGACGAAGATGACCCATTTGCGTCCATGGATCCAGGGTGGGATGAGATGGACATGGACGCGAAGATTGCGCGAGACAGGCATGCACGGCTTGCTGAAAAGATAGAAGAACTGGTTGGTTCTCTGAAGATGACTGAAGGCGAAGACATATTGGCGGATCTCTCTGAACATTTGGTAAGTTGTGCTGAAAGAAATAGTCGGATAGGGGCTTTTGAACTAACCTGTGGTTTAGCTGAGTTTGCTATGGGAAACCCCGGAAGCAAAAAACCTCATCATCAGTGCTCATGGATTGCTGCCTCTATTGGAAATTTTGGAGCCCTGTACGGTGAAGAGTAGACACCATATGATTCTTCAGCTGCTGAAAGTCGTCAATGCGGTACGTATTAGCAAGATGCAGATAACCCCCCTTTATGGAGCTGTATTTACTAACGTAGATTTCTCCTCCTAGATCATTCTCGATGACGTTGAAATTCAAGAAAACCTGTGCTTCGTTGGAGGAATACCCATCATTACCAAGTTTGCCGCGCGTCAATATTCCAACGAGATTCGCCTGGAGGCCGCCGCGTTCGTCCGCCAAATGTACCAGACATCGACTCTAACGCTACAAATGTTTGTGTCGGCAGGTGGTCTCAACGTTCTTGTTGAGTTTCTAGACGAAGACTACGATAGTTCTCGAGACCTTGTGCTTATCGGGGTAAACGGCATCTGGAACGTGTTTGAGCTGCAGGGCCCGACTCCCAAGAACGACTTTTGCCGAATTTTCTCACGGAGTAAAATCCTTTACCCTCTCGCGCTCGTTTTACATCGTGTTCTTGATGAAGAAGGGGAAGACGAGCTGAGCGAGCTCATTGAGGGGCGCATCGTCAACATCTTTTATCTCTTCAGCCAAGCCGAGAACTATGTCAAGGAAGTGGTGGCAGATCGGCAGGTGCTAAAGAGCGTCCTCAAAGATCTCCGTCGAATGACGCCGGCACATCAGATTACCATGCTCAGGTTCATCAAAAACCTGTCCATGCTCTCAACAACTATCGAATCATTGCACTCGGCTGATGCCATCGACTTCCTCATTGACTTGTTAAGTTACAGCATGAAGAAAAATCACCAACACCTCCGTGAGATCTCTAATCAGGTTCTCAATACGATGTTCAACCTCTGCCGGCTAAGCAAGGAGAGGCAGGAAGATGCTGCTGTTGGGGGCATCATCCCGCTGTTGCTGCGAATCATGAAGACGGACCGGCCGCCGAAAGAGTTTGCCCTGCCAATCCTCTGCGACATGGCTCACTCTGGATCCAAGGGACGAAGATATCTTTGGCAGAACAAGGGTCTCGATTTCTACGTGTCGTTATTGTCAGACCAGTATTGGCAAGTTACCGCGTTGGATGCCATTTTGGTCTGGCTCCAGGAGGAAACGGCCAATGTGGAAAACCATCTGATGGACAACAACTTTTCGCGGGCCATTGTCTCTTGCTTTGGCACCAACAGGCTCAACGCGTTTGACTTTAACCTTTTGGAGCCCTTGCTCAAGCTTCTTCGGTTGAGTCCAGGCTTGACAGCATCGCTAGCAAAGCCCGAGATGTTTGCTGGCATTACCCAGAGGTTAGGACACAAGAAGGCAGTAGTACGGCTTAACTTGTTGAGGCTTGTGCGAGCCATTATGGACGTCTGCGACCCTGGAGTCCTCGGGAGCGGAGACGGTGCCCGGACACTCAACAGTGCCCAGATGCGATCCCTCATGGACTCGATTCAGCTTCTGGCAGAGAAGGATTCCGCTGTGCTCGTTCGTAATCTTGCTTCAGAGCTCATCAAGGCACACTCTTCCCAGCCAGCATCGCCGGTCATGATGAGGCACGAAGGGATGATTTCCTCCACTCAGGTCAACTTATCAGCTTCATCAAGGCGCGGGTCAAGGCACAACACAAACTACACCCCGCAGAGCTTACAGTCTTCCATGTCCATGCCACAGACCCCAACCCATAGGAGTAGAGGCAGTAGCAATGCCTTTATCGAGGTTGCTGCCAGTCCTCGGCGATCAGGGGCGGCGCTAGACCGAGAGAATGCCATGTACCGGCCACAGAGCCGAGAAGGGCCGCCACGGCGAGTGAGCAACGACTCCAACTCCATGGCTAGTAGCAGCAGTGGCGGAGCCGGTGGCTACGGACTGAAGAGCCGATTAACGCCGCGAACGCCAATCACGTCTAGCAGCATACAGCAGCGGAGCAGCGCGGGTATGTTGAGAGGAGAGTTCATGGCTCCAATGGTTGTTCGTAGCGAGAGCAATCTTAGTAGCAATGGGTCTCGGCCAAGCAGCAGTGCCAGCTCGGGCATCGTTTCTACGCCGAAGGCGAGACACAAGACGTCGTCGTCGTCGATCGACATTATGCGGCAATCAAGCCGGTGATTTGACATGTATAATCCCGCCTTGTCTTAAACAGACACATCACACACACACACATACTCATGAGACCAAAAGAAGAGTCATTTTTGTCTTTAGACATATACCGCCAAACCAGAGCATTTATTAAACAAACACACAAACGGGGTCCAAAAAAAGAGGAGCGAAAAAGAAAGACCAAGCGCAATGAGACACATGAGCTAGACACGAAAAAATGAAATCAGCCACCCCTCCATGGCATCAAATACACTTAAACCACACATACATATATACCTACCTACCCTATCTATCTATATACATACACACTTTCGCACACATACACGCTACCTTCTCACAAAAAAGCGAATGAATAGAAGTCGAAAACGAAAGAAAACGAGGCACCACATTAACGCCATAAAGGAAAAGGAAAAGAGCGAAGAAAGAGAATAAGGGAGGGAGATGGGATAATGGTTTGAATTGTGACTGGCTGGCTGGCTGGCTTCCGTTTGTTTGGTCTTGTCTTGGGAAACTTGAACTGGACGTGTTTTGGTTGATGGTTAATTAATATGCAGAAAGCATGCTCGGCACGATGAAATCAGTGAAACCTTACTATATATAATAATGTGCTGCTGTTGTAAATCCTGCTCTCATTTGGTCATGTATTGCACGAATAAAGATCTATCTGTAAGAAATAACCTGTGATATTACAAGTCCAACGATACACTCGAGTGCACATCACTTACCATAGAATTAATCTTCACATTGAGAAATACAAGAAAAAACAGGTCCGTGGCCTCAATTTGTATTGCGCGCCACTATCTGTAAACTATCACTACCTACTTATATCCCCATCTTCCATCGTCGTCATTCAACCCCCGTAGAAGTCAAAAACCATACACGCTTGAGTAAGACGGAGCAACAAGATGCATCAAAAGAATGTCAAGAGGGTTGATTTGGTTCATGTCTGCCTCGCCAGGCCCTCCTCGAAAAGTCCCGCAACCTAGGGCTCCGTCTAGAGCACGGTTGTATTCCACTCTCGAGAAAAGGCAGCAGAATGCAACCCTCGTCTTTTTTCGTTGATCACGTCGTCTCTCACTAGTGGTATAAGTTCCCCAACGTCCTCTACCATGAAGCAAAAACAGTCCCTGGGCAAACCGCCCCCATGTTCCAGTCCAGAGAGAAAAGAAATTCGTTTTGAATGACAGTCGAGAAGTGAATTATGAATAATCATTGATAAAGGTATGGCCACTGCCTCGCCTCGCGCACCACAAGTACGCATGCCTTGGGCGAGAGTGGTCTGTAATAAAAAAGAAGTGGACAAGCGAAAAGTTGTCGAGATCGTGTCGATAAAAATGCAGTTCGCAGGTCCAAAAGGGTCGTATCAAAAAAGTTTCCGGGAGCGTCAAGTCATAAGAATTAGAATAATAAGGGCAGAAGAAGAGTAAAAACGTATAAAAACACACGACTTGAGCGCTTATGCAACAGAAGCCATCTTACGCTTCTCAACGCTGGTCAGAACCAGCCTGGGTGCCTTGCGCTGACCATCTGCAGCCTCCTGTGCCTTGGATGCTCGCAGAGCACCGTTCTTGAAAACGTCAGCGAAGGAGTTGCTGTCGCTCTCGCAGCCAGAGTTGCTGTCAACGCTGCCGCGGATCTTTTGTCGCGAGCCGGGTCGGTCTGAGCCGATGGCGCCCCAACCGCCAGCAGTGGAGACTCGCGCAGCGCCGCACTCGATCTCACCAGCCAAGCTGCCCGAGCCGCTGCGACCCGAGTCAGAATCGTTGTCCGTAATAGGGGTGGTGGACTCTTCGGCGGTCTCGGACACAGGGCTCATGCTGCCACTGGAGCTGCCAGATCCCTTGCGACGCTCCAGACCAGCGCGGACAAGGTTGTGGACGGCCGATCGTCGGGTGCGGGTGGCAAAGTTCTTGCTGCCCTCGTGTCGGGCCGTGGGCTTCGCCTTGAGCTCATCCATGGAGGGCGGTCCGCGAGGCTGACGAACTGGGTGCTCACCGGCACGAGCCTGACCAGGGCCATATCCGCCAAGTCCGGGAGTGGCCGGGAAGACGGCAGTCTTGGGCGCGGGGGTCTTGCCGGAATCGCCTACAGCCGCGGCGGCAGCCAGCACGCTGTTAACGGCCAGGGAAGACGACTTCTTATGTCCGCGTCGGAAGGCGTTAGCAGATGGCGGGGGGAGAGGAGTGACCTCTGTGGGAGAATCAAAGCGTCGCGGGGGCGAGGGGCCACGGAATGAGCCCTGCTGGCTCTCAGGGGGAGGCGAAACTTGAACGCGAGGGGCCTGCTGTTGCTGCTGCTGTTGTTGTTGCTGGAGCAGTTGCTGGCGCTGCTGTTGTTGCTGCAGCTGCTGCTGGAAATTGTTGAAGCCGGGAGACATGGGCTGCTCGAGATTGACCGAGGAAACCACCTTGGCAGACGAGGTGTCGACGTAGTACTGACCAGTGGCAGCATCGTAGTAGACTTGCTGGCCTTGGGCGGCCGCAGCCTGAGCGGCGAGGTGTTGCTGCTGCTCGTAAAAGGCGGCCTGCTGCTGAGCAAGCTGGTTGTTGCTGATGTTGAGCTGCTGGAATTGGTGGGCGGCGGCTTGGACGCTCCTGAGCTGCTGCTGGAGCCTCTGCTGCTGCTGTGCCAGATAGAGATTGGTAGCCACGAGCTGGGCATACAGGTTGGGGTCCATCTGCTCCTGGAGCTGCTCATCCATGGAGAGCTGAGGGGGGGCGAGCACCTGGTCAACAGTGTACTGCTGTCCCATCATGCTCTGGTAGGCCTGCTGCTGCTGCTGCTGCTGCTGCTGCTGGCCGTACTGAGGGAAAGCCGTCTTGGGAGCATTGTAGGCGTTGCCCTGGGCGTAGCCATAGGCATTGGCGGCCATGCTGTTTCGAGCAAACTGCTGCACAGGACCTTCGGCCGTGGGCGACATGGGACCAAAGGAAGCCACGGTAGCAGACTTGGGGGCCGTTCTCAGGCCCGCAAGCAGATGAGATCGGCTGGTGCGGGGAGTGGGAACGCCGCCGTCAGTGTTCTTGTTGCCCTGCTTAATGGCATCAAAGGACAGCGGCTTGATGTTCTGGCTGCCGCGGCGAGAGGCCAGGCCGCCGGGAGAAACAAAGTTGTTGGAAGTCATTTGAGCGAGACTGCCTGCGTCCATAACTCAGAATGAGAAGAATGAAGGAAAGATGGTTGCGAGTCAAATGACGCGGGAGAAAACAGGTGCTGCGGGGCGAGCCGAAGGAACAGGTTCAACCGTGTCTTGAGAGCGCTTGAAAAAAGAATTAGAAATCTAATATGAAGTTGAATCAAGTTTTGATAAAAAAATTGGCGCAAGCGATGCTGTAAATCGAGACCAGACGAAGATGATGATCGTCAGGTGAAGATGACTCGAAACGGCCTCGGTCGGTGAATTGTGTCGAAGTCGCGAGGACAGCCAAGTAGAGAGAAAGCCAAAAATCCAAGAAATCGTAGTATTTTCACAAGAAGAAGAAACCTCCGAGCATTAAAAAACGGCAAGGAGAGTGGAAATTAAACCAAGGGATTTTGATGAAAAGATGAGCGAAAAAATATGTCAAGGATGGTTTGGAAAGAAGCAGATTGACCGCAGACGAAGGGAAGCAACGACGTTGTTGACGAATAAGCGACGCGCCAAAAGGCAACACGGAGGGAACTGGCGATGGAATTTTGCTGCCTGGAGCAATTCGTGATTGAAGTCGAACTTTCCGTCAAAGGTAAACCCGAACGATTGCGCCGTGGCGGACAAGCCGAAAAGCAACAGGCGCGTTCTTTTCCAGAGTTTGGTGAGACGCGATTTGGGAAACGCCACACGAAAAGGCCTCTCGTATTATAGTCGTAGCGTGCCGGCGAGGGAGTCGATGCTCTGTAATCTAAATTCGGGATGGAAATACACGTTGGATGGGTGCAAAAATGCTGCGGGTTGTGAATGCTCGGACGAATTAGAATGCTGGCGTGATGCGGTTTTTGCGTTGCGTTGCGTTGCGTTGCGTTGCGTTGGAAGCAAGGAGCGGTCGAAGAATAAATTACAGTCGATTAACGGCGAGAGTCACTAGTGAATGCGCTTTCCATAAAACCCGGTGGGAGTCTCCTTGTTCCTGTCCTCGTTTTTGTCCCTGAAGTGAAGCGTGTTTTGATTTTTTTAGAACGTTCTTTTTCTTTTTTCAATTTTTTCCAGGGTCCGAAAGTCCCGATGTGCGAGATGGGTGGCGATAAGACGCGAAAGGGCGAATCCGCAAGACGAGACTCGACTTGAAAAGCGAAGAAAGAGAAAAATAAGGCGAGGCAAGAAGGGGCCACAGAAGGGAGAAGAGAGGGAAGAATAGATGCGAAGGGCGGTGTAAATGGCGATGGGACAAAGACGGACGGAGGTGGAGGAGGGTGGAGAGGAAGATGGAAAAAAAGAAGGGAAAAAAAACGAGCCGGTGGCGTCGAGGATTTGGGAAATTTCAGGTGGACTGGCTTGGAGGGAGAGGCAGAGGCGCTAGACTAGCAGTGACTAGCAAGTAGAGGAGACAGGAGGCGCCCTAGAGCCGGAAGTGGAGAGGCATCGGACCCCTGGAGGTGCGCTGTCCAGAGGAACAGGGCGCTGTGACAGGCCCCGACAGCCCCCGACAGCCCCCGACAGGCCACTTGACAGCTGGAGCCAGCGCGCTGTAGCCACTGAAGGGCGACGTCCA